>VWZI01002219.1:2281940-2338312 GCA_013396835.1 Psilopogon haemacephalus
ACCCTCCCGTTGAGCCGCGTCCCGTACAGCACCCTCCCGTTCAGCCGCGTCCCGTACAGCACCCTCTCGTTCAGCCCCGTCCCGTACAGCACCCTCTCGTTCAGCCCCGTCCCGTACAGCACCCTCCCGTACTACCACCGCTGCCACCGTGCTTGTTTACCTGCTAGGCCACACTTCCGGCCCACAATGCACCGCGGCGACGGCTTACGCTGTTTCGTCATACCCAGGGCGGCACCCACGCCATTAGCCAGCCCCGCCCCCGGAAGCAGCGCGAGCCGCAGGTGCCGCAGCACGGAAGCTGCTCCTCTGAGCCAATCGGATGCTGAGCGTTAGTCTAAACAGCCAATGGGCGGTGCGAAGGCAGTTTAAAGGCTGCCGGCGGTTGGTGCGCGATAGTTTTTGCTCTCTGCAGTAGGGTGGCTGCGGTTCGGCTGGCCCTTTACGTGATTCCCCGAGTGAACCTGACCCTTGTCATTTTGTGTGCTGCTGTCTGATTTCAGCGCTCGGAGCTGGTGGTAAGTTTGGAAGTGAGCCCTTGACTGGCTGGGCGTGCCGGGTTGGGGAGGGTGGTTGGTCTTGGAGGGAGGGTGGTTGGTCTTGGAGGGAGGGTGGTTGGTCTTGGAGGGAGGGTGGTTGGTCTTGGAGGGAGGGTGGTTGGTCTTGGAGGGAGGGTGGTTGGTCTTGGAGGGAGGGTGGTTGGTCTTGGAGGGAGGGTGGTTGGTCTTGGAGGGAGGGTGGTTGGTCTTGGAGGGAGGGTGGTTGGTCTTGGAGGGAGGGTGGTTGGTCTTGGAGGGAGGGTGGTTGGTCTTGGAGGGAGGGTGGTTGGTCTTGGAGGGAGGGTGGTTGGTCTTGGAGGGAGGGTGGTTGGTCTTGGAGGGAGGGTGGTTGGTCTTGGAGGGAGGGTGGTTGGTCTTGGAGGGAGGGTGGTTGGTCTTGGAGGGAGGGTGGTTGGTCTTGGAGGGAGGGTGGTTGGTCTTGGAGGGAGGGTGGTTGGTCTTGGAGGGAGGGTGGTTGGTCTTGGAGGGAGGGTGGTTGGTCTTGGAGGGAGGGTGGTTGGTCTTGGAGGGAGGGTGGTTGGTCTTGGAGGGAGGGTGGTTGGTCTTGGAGGGAGGGTGGTTGGTCTTGGAGGGAGGGTGGTTGGTCTTGGAGGGAGGGTGGTTGGTCTTGATCATTTAAAAATGTGTCCCCCTGAGGGCGGGAGGAGAGGGCTTCTGCAGGTGTAACCAGGAGGCCACTTAAAGGAGGGGAGCGCTGAAATATGTGGCTGTAAGCCGTGTTTTGTCTTTGTGTTTAAGCTTTTGAGTTCATGCTGTGCCACTTAGAAGCAGCTTTTTCTGTTGGCCTTCCTGCACAGTGGTAAGCTCTGGGTGGAGGCTGCCTGGCTTTAGCAGTGTAGGGGAGTGCTCTGATCTATGATCATAGATGGGACTGAAAACAAGTAGTGATTTAGTTGTTCAGGATGTTCCTTTATGCTTTATCTGATAAAAAGATGTCTGTGCTGGTAGAATAACTGGTGCTACTCTTGGCTGGTCAAGTGCTACAATCCATCTGAGGGCTGCATTGCTAAGCCGAGAGATGCTCTTTCTTATATGGCAGAACATTTAAACACTGCTAAGAAGTGACAAAGCAAACCAAAGATACTTGATTTTCCTGTGGACTGAGACCTTGCTACTTTTCTGAGTGTGCCCTAATAATCCCTTTCACTATACGGGTCTCTAACTATTTTATCATGAAATAATGTGAAGCATAGATTTTTTTTTTTCCCCCCTTCTTCTCTAGAGACTGGTATATGGCACTTGGACTGTCTCTAATATGCTTTGTTTATGAAGTGTGCTGTGTAGTGGGTGGAGTGACAAAGCTTATTTCTTCTTTTTCCTTTGTGGACTTTCTAGAGAGCTCTTATCTGAAGATGGCAACACTAATCTTTGTTGACAAGGAGAACGGTGAAGTTGGGCCAACTAAGAGTCAGCTGAAACTTCCCTCATGTGCGTATCTGCTGCCCTAAGTCAGTAAGGGATCAAGTCAAGTGCATAAACTATGTTTTGTTATTCACTGTTTTGAACAGTAGTAGTTTTCTGTTCTTACTTACTATCTAACTATTTATGCTAAGCTCATCAATTAATGTGAAAAATAAAATAAATGTGATTTTTGTCAAAAAGGCTTATGCTTTAGAGGTATACTGGTGAATTGTTATTTTTATGACTGGTTTTCCAGCAACTTTTAGAGCTGGTCTGATGCTAAAATTTGTTGTTCTTCCTCTTACTATAGCAAAAGTCTTATCTGAAAGAGCACAAGTTAATACTCCACTTCCAAAGAAAAAAATCAGCCCATCTCCAGCCATGTCTCACTCTGTCAGAAAGGCACTTGGGAATGTGAATAGAACTGGAGTCACAATCAAGATGGAGAAGACAAATCACAAACCTCAGCCTTGCACTGCAAACAAAGTGGGTACAATACCTTTCCATGATGTGTGGGGCAATGCATAGTTACTGCTGTTGTGGCTTAACCCTGGCAGGTAGCTAAAGCACCCCACAGCTGCTTGCTTACTTCTCCCTCATTAGAATGAAAGGGAGACTTGAAAGTGTAGAAGGGAGGAAACTCACAGGGTAAGGTTGAATAGTCTGAAATTTTCAACTGTTTTACAGAAGACTGGAACCAATTTCTCACTACCAATTGGGTAATGCCTTGTTGGTCCCTCAGCAGTGGCTACTTTAGCAAACTTTCCCACAAATTTTCAGTGCTTAGTACAATATATGGTAATGTATCCTTTTGGTCAGTTGGGGTCAGCTCTCTTGGCTGTGCCCCCTCTCCCACCTCGCTCCAGAGCGTCCTCTCACTAGTGGAGTCATGAGAAGCAAAAAAGACCTGTGTAAAAACTGTTTAAGAATAGCCACAACAGCTATGTTATCATTGTGAATCCAAAACACAGCATTGTATGAGCTGCTAGGAGGAAAAATAGCTCAATGCAAGTCAAAGCCAGTACACAAGGAGTACAACAATTTGGGGGTACATAATGGCCAAGAAATGGCTCTAGCAAAAATGGTCTGAGTTAGTGTCTTGTTCACATGCTATGTACCAGGAGTTTTACTATTGTGAGCCTAAGCATTCTAGTGCACTGCTCTGTTGCCACCAGGTATGATACTAGCATTGTATAAACTCAGTTGAAATATTTCCCCATCTGCTTATTTGTGTTGAAGGTACTAGAATTCAGGCATACTGAGTACTGAGGTCTGCATTGCAGGCATCCCTTGCTGTGGATGTGTATAGCACTGGAAAGCCACTATAGAGGCACTACAGTAGGAAGCTGCAGCAGCTTAAATAATTTGACTCTCTTTTTAAGGCTGCTGAAAAGACTACAGGAGTGGAAAGCCTGGATGCAGTGGCTGAAGAAGAATGGCCAGAAATAGAAAATATGTTTTCATTTAATCCTCGAGGTAAGAACTGTTGGTGTCATTATTCAAATAAACAACTGGGCCCTTTTGAGTGGCATTGTAGGACTCTGGCCAAGCTGTTGCAGCATATGTGCTAGCATTGCATTTCTCCAGAGCCTTTTCTTAGCTGTGAAGGTTGTTGTTCTTTCTCAAATATAATTTTATTGTTTTAAAGATTTCTAACTGCAGTAGCTGTGATATTTAGTTGCTTGAATCTGTTGCTATGGTGGCAGGAAACTAGTTTCAGATATCCATGCCCCTTAATTAAATGGCAACTGGTAGACAAGTAGTCAAAAGAATACTTAAGCAGTGCTGGAAAGCAGACTTCTCTTAAAGAGTGTATGTCAAGATGACATAGGGTAGCTGAATATTAAACTTTTAAAGCTGTCCTTAGCACAGCCCATTGCCTGTACTTCAGTGTGTTCTTAAACCATCCATTTTATGTGGAACTGAGCATGCAGAAGCTACTGTACCAAAAGACTACTTTGGTGTTGGTAAAATACACAGTATACATAAAGTTGAGTATAGTAATTAGAATGCTAAAAGCTACTGCTTTAGACTGTGTAACATCACTGCTAGTGTAGTCTTCTGATAAGTGTTAGCTGTGTATAAAATGCCATACACTAAGGTGTAACTGTAAGTTATCTTGTAAGATGGCACTGTTGGATTGTGTTATTTGGACTTGCTCCCACTTCATTAAATCTAGCAGAACTTGCACCTTCCCAGGCCACTGCCCCTGTGCACTGTTACTAAATTACAATGTATCTTTATCAGACTTTGAGAGTTTTGATCTTCCTGAAGAGGACAAAATAAGCAATATCAACCTGTGTGGTGTTCCCCTTATGGTATTTGAAAGGACATATGACAGGTGTGTGAACATGGTTCCTTCACCTGTGAAGATGGAAGAGAGTTCCTGGGAGTCTAGTAAGTGGAAACTTAGCATAATTTTTAGTACATACAGTGTTCATTAGTTATTTGAGGGGAAATGAGTTGGCTGCAGTGGTTAAAGTTCCACTGCTGTCCTAACTACCAGAATAGCACACTAGTATCAAACAGCTTTTGGTGTATAGTGTGTGATCAAACTGAACTGGCCAACCCTACTAGTACAGGTAGTGGTATCAAGTCATGCTGCTGAGCAATCTCTTGCAATGCACTGGTGGAATTTGCTTGTGTAATGAAAGCATTTCCCTTGGTTCACAAGGCTTATGCTGGAGTATCAATTCTGTTTTTCTGACTTGCTCTGTCTAACTTTCAGACTTACTACAATCAACTGCTGACTTCCTTGCTACCCTGGATGAGATAATTGACATGCCTTCTCCAAATTATGACCTTTAATGCATATTCTGATGCTTCTGTGTTCAAATTTCATGTAGTTGTGTTTTAATAAAGGTTCATTGCATCATATAGTGCTGGACTTGTATGTTTTCAATAGACCCAAGATTTAGTACAGAAGTGCTTTGAAAAGGAGTCTTTCTGACAAGCAATTGAAGAGCCTCACTAAGCTTATCAGCATTAATACTGTGAACCATGTTCTGTTTTGTCCTCAAACTTGTCAGGGTATCAGCCAGTGCTTTATACTGTAATGAATTGTATAATAGCTGGTCTTTGTCTTGTTTCTTGTCTTTGGCTTGAAACTTTCAGGAGTTTTGAGGAATATCAAATTAAACAGGGGAAAATATGATTTTGGGAATTCTATGTAGAAATCTCTGGGTTTGGCTGATCCATTTCAATATTTTTGTTTATTTTTAAATGACTTGGCTATCTCAGCTGAGGTTGAAGCTTGATGGTTGTAGCCTGCAGGTGCAGAAATTAGATGCATTTTGTTACTTTTATAGTTATTACATCTTTTCCTTTTGACTGTTTTGTCTTTACTAGTTCAAGTAAGCTGGGAGAAAACAGTCCAAGCCCAATTTTGCGGATAAGTGCCTGTGACTAAAGACACTGAAACTGGTTACACAGTGCCATCACATGGCTGCTTGCTGTGCAGCTACACAGATTAAGTGCTTTGAGATACAATAGGATATGCCATTAAAATCAATATAAATATTGGATGTGAATTTTTGTATATAGAAACAGGCATGTCTGGAGAAGAGACACTGGTGCTTTGTGTTATGGAAGTTACCATGGCAACAACTTGGTTTTGGTTGAAGTATTTGTTCTAATTGAGTAGATCTATTATTTGAACATCCAGAAATAAGCTTTTTGTGCTGTGTCCATGCATGTATAGATGCGTGTGACAAGCTGTTTAAACCTGCTTGTAGGGTTTCATACCAAAATGGATGAGCATTTGTATAACGTTGAAGTGATGATTAAATGATTCACATAGGTCTCTTGCTACTGAAACTTTAGTCTTGAAGCCCGAGGACTTGTTAGTTGTGGGGACAGTGGAATGTGTGTGCAGAAAGGATAGGTGTGAGCCAGACTGCTGGTTTGTGTGGAAGTGAAGGCTACTGTGAATTAGAACATAAGATAATGCTGGAATAAACAATCAGTCCTCACTGGTGTAACCTTATTTTGAATTGTTAAATCCATTCAAACTCTGGATGAAAAGCAACAGGCATAGGTTCTATGTCCTTCACTTGCCTCCATTTTTTTCCTTTAGAATTATGAAAGGATATTTTGGATAGGATTTTTTTTTTCTGTAGGATCCTTTTTTTGAATGCTTCATCTGATTTTCTACAAATATTGTCTCCTATAGTTGCTGGCAAGCAGCACAAGCCAAAGTTAGGTCTGAGTAAGAAGCAGGCAAGATTTTCAAGATAATATCTGGAAACAGTTGAGATCAAACAGGTATAGTTCATCATGTATCCCATCTCAGCCAAAACAGGAGTGTTACTAGGAATCTTGTGCATGGACTATAAATCTGTATTTGGCAATGCTATGCAAAAATTGATTTCTTTATACTGCCACTACAGCTAATATTTAGTATTTCAAGATTGATTTGCTTTCTAAAATGTTGGCTGTGATCCTTTCTCTTTAAAAGATTGAAAATAAATGCTAATATTCAATTTCAGATGCATCTATGACAAAACCAAGAGGTGAGAAGCCTCTACAGCACCTGAATGCTGAAGTTAACCTCAGCTTTGGTTAGATGTTAATTCTAAGCACCAGATGTGTGGTGACTATGAATGTTTCCTACAGCAGTGTAAATTCACCTCGGGCTTTTTGTTCTTATGGGGATTTCTGTTTAATGCAGATCCAAGTTTTGCTTTTACAAAGCTTTATTATGTAAACACTTATCAGAAAGATACATTGGTTTCAGCTGGCTTTTATTTTCCCCATTTCATGTACTTTTCAACTCAGCTGGCTGAGGTTAAATAGAAATGTGTGCTCCTGTGACTTGTGGTAGAACAAAACTGTGATGAGACTCAATCTGTGGAGTGAGCTTCCTCCCTACAGTGACTTGAGATCACAGTCACAATCCTGTAGTCTCCTATCTGGAAAATATAAGTTAGAATCATGGAATGGTTTAGGTTGGAAGGGACCTCAAAGATACCCAGTACCAAGCCCCTTCCATAGGCAGAGATACCTCCCACTAGAACAGGTCACTCAAGGCCTCATCTAGCCTGGCCTTGAACACCTCCAGGGAGGGAGCAGCCACAACCTCCCTGGGCAACCTGTTTCAGTATCTCATCACTCTCACTGTAAAGAACTTCCTCCTAACATCAGGTTTAAATCTCCCCTCTGCTGGTTTAAACCCATTACCCCTTGTCCTGTCATTACAAGACCTTGTGAATAGTCCCTCCCCAGCTTTACTGTAGGCCCCTTCAGATACTGTGAGGCTACTGTAAGGTCTCCTCAAAGCTGTCTCCAGGCTGAAGAGCCCCAACTCTCATAGCCTGTCCTCGTAGCAGAGCAGCTGCAGCCTTCTGAGCATCTTCTTGGCCCTCTCCTGGACTCGCTGCAACAGTTCCATGTCCTCCTTGTGTTGGGGGCTCCAGAATTGTACACAGTACTCCAAGTACTTCTTAGCCTCAGCTGTGAAACTGGCCTGTGTCAACCCACAGAATGCAGGGAGTCTAGTTACTGGGAATTTTTCACTACCTTGTGCCATTACAGCTAGCTGTTAACACTGATTACTTCTGGTGGCTGAAAAGTCAGCTTTCTTAACTGTTTTAAGTTAATATAATGTGCACAGCATTTTATATTGGAGTTTTATTTTCTGTTCAAGTATTCTCAGGAACAGATGCAACCTGAGTTCAAAATGGTGCCTGAGCACTACCCTATTTAAAATTGTTTGTGATGTGTTGGTTTCCTTGCTTGGTGAGTTTATGCTCCCTGCAAGTATCTGGGATTTTAAATGCATGGCTGTGATGAAAACTAATGCTTGCTTGGTGGCTTTTTTTTTTCAGTTTGAATGAGCCTTAATGGGCCAGTGTAGCTGCATACCATGATTGGGGAACCTGGGTTGTAACAGAGTACATAGAAGCAGGTACCTTGTCTATTGGTTATCACTTCTGTTATGCATCATCTTTGATAGTGTTCTGGCTGTGGGAATCACTTTAAACCCTTGCACGGATTTCTGTAAGAAGAACTTAGAGGTTCATATAATAATAATCTCTTAGCAGGCTGAATAAAATTACTTCAGTACACATCAGATAGCTCATCCTATTTGTAGTGTCCTGGCAGCGGGTGGCACCATGGTAACAGCATGTATTATGGTTTCTCACTCCTGCAGCCTGACAGCTGTGGTGTGATGGTGCCTGCCTTTGGTGCATCATGTGCTGTGCAGACATCTGTAATGGGTTTCATTGCTTCATTAATGTGAAATGGAGGATAAGAGTCAGCACTAAGGAATTCAGTGTGCCTTTACCCTGTGACTACAGGGAATAGTATATCAGCCAAGGGCATTTTTATCTTTTGTTGTTTAAAAAGAACAGCAATTAGAAGCCTGGAGGCAATTGGTCTCTCTAGGGTTAGCAAAGCCATGAATCTTCTAACTTCTAGTTTCATTGCACTTGCACTGGCTAATAAGGTGCTGTATAGGAATACTATAACGTCCCTCTAACTAGCCTCAAAGTGCTGCTCCAAGAGACACAGGTATTGATCAAATCAACATGTCTGTAGTGAGCTTTGTATACAGTTTATGTACATATATGCATTAGATAACTGGTTGGTTTGACTCCAACTGCAGGCACTTATTTTTGCATATAACTTTGCCAGGTACACAAGAAAAGCATCCTGTATGCTGTAAATCCAGATTTATCACTGTAGTTGTGGCTTCACATGGCTGTGCAACAGTCCTATGGGATCTGTTCTAGTGTTTCCTAGAGAGCAGAGCTTGCCTCTTTCCCAAATCAGACAAAAAAAAATTTTGAAGAGCACTCACTGACTGCCTTTTTGAAGGAAAGAATCCTCCTGCCAAGGCCACTGTCTGTGGGGAAACCCAAGCTCCTTCTGCTGCAGTAATTTAAATGTGGCATGTTTGCCTGTGTTTATTGCAAAGGCAGAGTTGTTTGTCCCATAAATCTGTGCATTGACACAGGAGTCACAAGGTAGAGGATATTTGCTGTCTGGAGAGGTGTTGAACTTGCGGATAGAACAGTGAATGGCTGACATAGGCTCTGGGTTAAAATGGAAAAGTCAGGGTGGGAACTTTGAAAGATGAGGGCAAAAGGCTGATGATGTGATTTAGGTTACTTGAGGACAACATATTTCACGGGTGAGAGAGTCCATATCTCTGTAAATTATCACAGGGGGCGGCTGTGGGATCTGGAGACCTCAGCAACTGCATCTGAGGGTCTTCAGTGCAAGTGCTGTGAGGAGAGGGGCGAGAATACGGCTGACAGCTCTCGGCGGGAGGAAGCGTAAAGGGGCTAGAGGAGCGGGTGGGAGGCAGTGGTAGCTCTGTGACTAACCCGGGGCGCGCAGGTGCCGGGAGGAGCCTTTTGGCCGTGTGTTTTTCTGGGCAGCTGAGCCGCCAGAGGGAGCAGGAGAGCTGACGGGAGGCCGGCGAGCGGCTGCCCCCAGGTGGTCCTCCGGCCGTGGGACTGTGCCGTGGGACCCCAGCTCCAGCCTCGCCGTGCGGTGCGGCTGCGGCGCAGCGACCAGCGCAGGCAGGCTCCGCAGAGGGGCACAGCCTCCGCCCTGCGCCTTTGCTGCTACGTGCGCCTCGGCAGCCTTGCAGCCACAGCTCTGGCAAGGCTTCCCTGTGCCTCCTATTGCTGCGTCGTGCTGTGGCCACAGCGGTCTGGCCATAGTCTCCCAATACGGAGCATACTTGATCCCGGAGGGCGGAGGCTGACCCTTTCTTCAAAACCCAAACAAACCTATTTGGTTCTGAAGTGTGACAGTGGGATTGCTGTGCTACAGTGGAGAAGGCCTTTTATTATTTCACTGTCGCTTCTCTTGGCACTGCTGCTGCTCAGATTTTCTTCTGGTGTCTAAACAAGATGCTGCTGCTAATCTTCTGCAAACGCTCAACTCTGATACTGGCTATCAGTGGGTTTAAGCGGAAATCCCTGCAAATGTGCACACTCCCCATGGTGTTTTTCTCTAGCTGCAGTGCAAGTGTACACCTAAAGAAGATGGAGAGAAGATGAGCTGCACCCCAGTGGGAGTGCAGGGCAGTGAGCCGGGTCCCTGGGGACATGAAGTACAAGTCAGCCTGTTCTTCCTTCTCTGGTAAACTCCCAGCTATCCACAGAGGCACAATCTAACCTGTGCCTGTTCCCTGCAGCGAGGGGTGTCCCTGGGACTGTTGCAGGGAAATACCAAGGACGGGTTTGGGCCCTGCAGGTCCTTACTGCTCTCCAGATCAACGCAGTTCTCCAGCTTGAGAGGCAGATAATGAGGCAACCTTCCTCCTGAAGGAGCTTGGACAAGTGTGAGAAGTCCAAGTGGTGAACAGGTCCCTGCTGGGGTCTGAAGAGCAGGGCAAAGACTTCTGTGGGGCAGTGATAAAAAATGTGCTCCCCACACTGGTCAGTCACCTGGCTGGAGGGGTACAGGCTGGGGCGTGTGGCAGATTGCTGCAAGCACAACCAACCTCTCTGCCGGGATGTCCCCACTGGGGGATATCAGTGTTCAGTGGAACTGTTTCCTCAATAGGAACATTTTCTTTGGCTGTTGTTCCAATGTAGCTTCTGCAAAGTCTCTGTGACTCAGGTTTGGAATAAATAAAACAAACCCACAACGAAACCAAGCTTGAATCAGTTATTATTTGACTTCAGCTTTCTGTAAGCCAGGTGAACAAAAACAGCTTCAGGAAAGAGTAAACTAATGCTATGTTCAGCTAATCTATCATCTTGTTCCTTAATCAAATACAAGGTGCTGTCAGAACTTATTAGTTCAGGGCCTTCTGCATTTCATTCAGCAGGATAGCAAATGCCTTTAAAAAAGCTGGTTAACCAGAACTGGTATTCTCCATGCCTGCTGCTTGTGAAAACTCCAGGCACAAGAAATAAGTTGCAATTCTCTCTGATGACATCTGATATATATATACACACACACAGAGCAAGTTCTGTTCATCTAAACAGAATATCCATCAGCAAGCAGTGAGTGACAGTTTCTTTGCTCTGAACCTCTTCAGCTTGAAAGCTTTGCTCATGCAGCTTCCTTCCAAAGACTGTTTAAGTACTGCCTAGTTTTTGTCTCTCATCTTCCTTATAAAATGCACAACCCTTGAGAGCTGTTTGTAGCAGCAATATGATCCTTTGCTTGGTGGATAGCCTATTATGTCTCATCTCCTGAATTTTGTAAAGGAGCTTATACATTCTTTTTAGGTATTTTACATGGTCAAAGTGTTCCATTCTTATGGAAGCAAGACTTTTAATGCCAAGCTGACTGTCATTCCTGTAAAACTTAGGAATGAAACTTCATTTCGTAAATGCAATGCTCCCTGGTTCCAGAAGTCTTCTGACCTGTCAGAGCATGTGTGAGAGAAAAATACAAAAATCTGAATGAAAATGGAAATGTTCCTGTGGGAAATTGATCCCAACAATACAATACAGCACTTTTCTGGATTTATTGTTCCACTGGAATACGTTCAAAACTTGCATGTTGCAAGCAGGTACTGGATTCCTCATCTTTTCCCAGGCTTTTTTTTCTTTTTTTTTAAAGATAGAAGTTCTCAGCAGTTTCTTTCAGTGTGCCCATCTTCCCATACTTTATTTTGAGTTTCTTCTGATACTATGAAGGATCTGGAACTGCTTTGCATCAAAGTTTCATTGCCTTGAGGAAGCTTCCCTTCTGCTTCAGTTGTGTCCTCCTTCCCCAGGCTGGTGTATGTGACCATGCTGTGACTCTTAAGCCTTCGGTTACAGTGGTTTGCTGCTTTACAGAAGGTTATTCTCAGAAGGAGCAGAGTAGCCACTTCTGTTCTTCTTTAGATTTTTTTTTTCCCCCCCAGTTGGAACTAACACCCTATTTTTCTAATTAACACAGAGAGCAGAGAATGGTTTGTCCTCCTAATGGCTTCAACACTATGCCTGACACAGAGACCAGCACCTGATGGAACCTGTGGAACAGCTAATTCTGTAACTATTTTGCTCTATATAGACATTTTCAAAAGCTCTGAATTTGCTACTAGCTTAGGGACTTGGTACTTGTGTAGCTGTCCAGTCTTAATTGCAATGTGTTATTTCCTTGTGCCACAACCAGGAACGCAACAGTTTTGTGTGATTGGCAATACTGTCAAATATTTAGAATACAATTTTCAAGGCTGTGTGACTTCAGAACCCAAGTACTATTTTTAGATGCAGTTTGTGTGCCTGGAAGTACACCTACAGAAGGACCTGGGCCTGTTTTGTGTCTGTCCCCAAGATGCAGATCTTCAGAAGTCCTGCCACGATGCTGTGGAGCTGTGGTAGCACTGATGGTTTATGGCTCTTCTGTTTACTCCAGATGAATTCTCTGATAAGCATCTGTTTCTAGGCAAGCAGCAGCTAGAGTCTCCTTTATGCCTAAGCTCTGCTAAGATGTTCCTTGTCCTACTTGTTCTGTAGAGGCTGATGTGACAGCGTTTTCAGAGCAATTTCTTATGTGGGCAGGGTAGGATGGTAACTGAGGAGGAGGTGTTGGTGTTGCTATTTCCAATAGCACAGTACTCGTCTGAGCGTGTGAGAGGCCACTGTTCAAATTTCAAAATGCTCAAGGGGACTTGAAATCCTGATCCCAGCTGGGTTATTCTGGAGGACTCTTCTCATCTGCTTCTCTTGAGTAGTACGGTGCAGGAAGCTTCAGTGTGCTTGGGCAGAGAAAGGGATGAGCTGATGGCTTAGTGTTTGGTCTGCTTCTACAAAGCAAAGGAAAACTGGTCAAAAGGCAGCACTCTGCATGGAGAAAATCTTCCATCCTTTGGGTTGTGGTCAGTGCAGTAGGGTCCCTCCTCCTCTCTGTTCCAGCCCTGTGGGTGCTGTCTGCTGTCAGGCTCATTCACTCATTGGATGTCTGTGTCCCATGGCTGGGAGCAGTGGAAGGGGTTGCTGTTTGCTGTCCCTCCTGCTCAGGGCTGACTCACTTCCTGCCTTAGTAACTCTTTTGAAACCTTCCTGTTTTCTTTAACTTCTGACTACAAAGCACCCAGTGAAGCTATCTATGAAGCTTGTTACAAAAATTGTGCTGTGCTGCCTGATGCTACTTGACATAATTTCTTTTCACTCAAGTTGGCTGATAGGGCAGCAGCAGAACCCTTTTGCCCTTTGGAATGCTGCATTCATCTTAGCAAGAGCTGTTTGCCACAAGGTGCATGCAGGCCTAGGGTTTACCACAAGCAGCAGCAAGGCAGCAGAGGTGCTGCAGGCCAGAACTGAGGTGTGGAGGCAGATCTGTGGGTATGCTGTAGTTTGTATGGGGTCTGACTGTGTTGTGTCAGCTCTCACAGCCTTGCTTTCATAGATGTTAAAGCCAGTCACAGGGAAATAATTAAGAGAGTGATAAACTTGAGCAGAATAACTCTGGCAGGGTTTGAGACACTAGGACAGATAATCTTGGGGATGCTTTGCAAGGATACAGGGGTTGTGGACCCTTTTGGTAACACACAAGCTCTTTGTGCAACTAAGGAGCAAAAGTCTTACTTTAAGATAAGAAATATGTGCATGCACATGCACTTGTACCTGAATAGACTCTGGGGGAAGCTTAATGCCTCTGTGAATCTCTGCAGGCATTTCCTACTGGGAACACTTCCCAGTTTTTCTAAACATCACAGAGAGGAGCTGCAGCTCTCCTGTCTTGCATTTTCCTCCCTCTTGCAAGCCCTGTCCATGAGCAGAACTCTGTGGCTTCTGGAGGCTGCATAGGTCATCAGCAGTAAGCAGGACTGTTTCTGCCATCCCCTCTGTATTCTGCTACCCAGACACAGCTCTTCACTGCTTGCATAAGAGGTGGGAGTGCTCTGTCCTAATTTATATGCCCATCACAGTGCCAAATAAGAACTGGCTAATCAAATCCTGCCTGGCTTGTGATAAGACCGTAGCCTTTGTAAATGTGCAAAGTGGTCTATGAAAGGTGCATGATTTATAAAGTGTTTCCTAGCTTCATCTGTCAGCTCTTTTGAATCAGTTGTATTGGATAGTAAAGCAATAAGACAGAAATCAGTGGGAGAGCTCATAAAATTTCAGAGTCAATTCAGCGTAAAGAAACCTGACAACTAGATGCACAAGGGTAAAAAATAATATATCCAGTTGTATAAGGATTTATATCATGGAAAAAGACCCACAGAACTCATTTCTCATGGGAAACCAAGTGAAAGTTTGAGGGAGAAATTCCAGTTTCTCCAAAAGTAATGTGGATTTTGCCATGCTTGGCTGGGACCCAGCTTCAGCTCCTCTTGGAATTCATAACTCATAGTATTATCTTACTGTTTGTCACAAAGAAATGGTATAAGCAGGGATGACAGATTTATGAAATCATGGAAAAAGTGACTATATGTCTACTGTGCTTTCTGAAGGCTGTATTTTTGGGAAAGACATTTTATATGCAGGACCTGATTTATCTCTGATGCCTCCATGTTTTATACTGCCGTAAAAATTTTAACTAGCTTGGGAGAGATCCTCCCTTCTGGGAGTGCCTTCCTTTCCTCCCCAGTGAAAGAAGGAAGTTGGCCCTTGATATTTTTATGGAATACAGTGAACAGTAATAAATAGAGCAGAGAAGCTGGAACTACCTGGTGGTGATGACAACAGCACCTGGGCTGTGATTTAATGCCTTTAGAAAGCACAGCATGACCGTGCATTGTGTTCAGAGATGTAGTATTGACTTGTTTGGCCTAACATAATATTGCCTCAAGAAATTCCAGCCACTGAATTAGGGTAAGATCTAGACTTCCTGTCAAAAAAGAGATTCAGTTAGTCAAAACTTTCCAAATGAGATGCTAAGACGATAATAACCATCCTGACTTATGTCAGCTGACAAGAGCAGTGCACAGTAGATTTTCTGTCTCTTCTCTTATCAGTCACTGTGTGCAAGCTTTCTCCTTTCCCCCCTTTAGCCTTTGCTTTCGTTTCACAAAGCAAAGTGGACAACCTGGTCTGTCATCTTTCCTTTCTAAAGCTCTGTGTAAATATTTAGGCTTTACTGATCACTTTTCTGGTTTTACTTGGAAGATGTGCTGAGAACTGAGGGATGTGATCCTCACTCCGTGCAGCTCTACTCCTGTTTAACTGCTTTCCGCTTTAGGATATCCATCTGTGAAACATGCACATAATGACACCAACCTTTGGGGATCCAGGAAACTTGAATAATCTTTACTTAAAGAATGAGCAAGGATGCATTTGTCAGTAGGGAACAGATTAATTTTGTTAAGTGTCTTTTACAAAGAGGTTTTTAAACCCGGGCCAGGATGAAATGCAAGATGCATTTTGGCTGTTATACCAGTGAGCACTGCTGAATCCTGGGCTGAAATATGACTGTTCTCCTTCTGTGACTCATGCAAATTAATTTAAGCATCCTTATTGATAAGTCCTAATAGGGTCTTTGCTCCTTTGTACCCAGACTTGACCTAGGGCAGTATCTGAGAGCTCAGATATGGTACTTTATTAGCCAAACATGAGGTCTCTCATTGCTGCTGAAATGCAAAATCCCAGTTCCACATGCTTTTGAAACTCCAGAATTATTTCCCATCTAGATCTGTGCACAAGTGTCAGTGGGTCTGCCTTCCAGTGGTAATTACTCTTGTAATTTATTTTCACATGAGTATTAAAATGATGAGTGGTTTTGTGTCCAAAACCTTTGCTCTTGTGAAACTTATTTTGTATTAGCCTAGTTGGAGACTTGTAAACCAGATCTCGGGATCAAATAAAAGATGTTACATGCTTTTGCCCTGAGTGTGGATAATGTGAGCCTTTGCACTGACTCAAAGGAATGTCATTATTAACAGTAAATATGTTCCCAAATTTCCTCTTCTCCAAAGTAACTGGTCCATACAGGAGCTGGTTTCTCGTGTAACTCTTAAGGTGAGTGCAGCAAAAGATATCAGAGCTCTCATGAAAAGCATTTGATATGTTTTATGTTCTGAGAGTGGAAAGCAGATTAAAGCCCTGACTATTTGCAAACCTGCAATACCTGGGATAATGTGCTTAGTTGCTTCCAGACTTGTGGATGGATTGAGTTTATGAAAAAAACAACTCCTCACTGAGGTGAGGGAGACCAGTGGAGTGGGAATAATTTCCTGTGGGCGAGTCCTGATTCAGTATCCATTTAAACTGGAAAATATTGGGGGCTCAGACTGTGGTGGTGGAGATTTACTCTTCAAGGGCTAAATCCAGAGATCAAAGAGTAGAGCCTGCTGCTAGCCCATGATGAGTGGCTGTGAAATAGGTTTGGAAACATATGTCTAGTGCCTGGTAAACAAGTATCTACATTGAACAAAACAAGGATTGCCATACTTGCCAGCTTTGCTGGAAAAGCCTGTGGGATGAGTGGGCACAAGCATTTCAAGCAATCCTTCTCTTTCAGAAGCAATCTTAAGTTAATGGTGAACAACATTGGGATAGAGTAAGAAATCTATGCTGCTGCTTCTGCTGCATTTTTTGTTTGCGGATGAAGGCATTTAATTAACCAAGCATTTAAATCCACCCCACTTTGAATTACACCTACTGAACATCTTGATGCAGGTATGGAAAAGTAGATTTGGTTATGCCAGTTGTAAACATCAATCACATTATTTTGGATACCAGCCACGTTAGACTACATGTCTAATCTCTTCTCTATTAGGGTATCTCTTTTATTTAGATTTTAAAACTGCATTCAAATGAGATTTTGACCGAAACTGAATCACTATGTACTTGAAAGCTGAAGAGCTTATCAGGCATCTGATAATATTTTCAGGATTTCCCCAGATTAGACCGCGGAGTGTACAGACAGGAAGCTGAAGTATTGAACGCCTGACCAGAGCTTCCTCCTGTGCAAGAGTGGGGGTTTCTCTGCCTTGAATCTTTAGCTTTACATGCGTGGCCTGAGCCTTGAAATCTAAAAGCTAAAAAGCCCCCAGATCTTCTAGCTGGGTCCTCCAAGCAAGGCAAGTGGAGCGCTGAATTTAAGCCCTGCTTGTAAGGTCAGCAAAACAGTTCTCACCTCTCCCTGCTGTTGCTTTACCTTCCTGACTCTATATCAGCCAGGGAATCAGAGAGGGACTTTCCAGAGCTATAAACATGTGAGCTGAATAGATGGAATGAACCCCTATGCAAATGAGTTTTGATTCCCTTCCCTTTATAAAGTTAAAATGTTTTGTGAGACAGACACAGATCCTCCAGAATGTAGGTGTCAGAGGCTGTTACCCTGGACTTGACTGTATCTCTCTCCCTGCCGACTGTCTGTCTTTCTGCGTGTCTGTCTTTCCATTGTAGAGAACAAAGCGGAGTGATGTAAAATAGAAAATGAGAATCGCAAAACCTGTGGTGACTGAAGAGAAGGAAGGAAAATGAAAGACAAAAAGCTGAAGAGTGGGGAAAAAGATAAAATAAAATGAATTTTGGGGATTCCATTGTGAGTAACAGCTGAAAAAAAAACCTGTAAGCTGATTTCTTAAATGTTTATCTTCTGCCTGAAAGTCAGTACGCTCTGTATACGTGAAAGGGAAATAGCAGGCTCAAGGCTGAATCAAAATACCAAATTCTTCCTCAGTTCCTTCAGCTTTGAACCAGAGTAATTCCATCAGCTTCAATGGATTTAAGTTTTGTAACCAGCAGCAGAATTGAGATCAAGTATTTGAAATAATTTTGAGTTATATTTATGCTAAAGCAATGAGAACATCTGAGCAACTTTGAAAGAGTTTTCTATCAGGGAATCTGCACTTTTTCTTATGCTTTCCTTCACTGCTTTTTTGCTGCTGTCCTCCCAGCACTGATATTCCTTTATTCTGAATCTAGTGGCAATTCAGAAACAAGGAGGGCTGGTAGTGTTGTATTGATGAATATTTTCCTTGTGTTAGCATTTATGTGTATTCATTTTGTCTTTTAAACCTGTATCTTACCTTACTTAAACAACAACTATTTAAGATGAAGTGAGTTAATTTTATATATATATGTATATATAATTTTTTTTTTTCTGTCTTGCCATCAGATACCACTGATGATATTGAAAGTAAAATGTTTGATTGCAGCTGAGGCAGGCTGGCTATACATGATTTTCTTCCACAGTGATCCTTTATTGTTTTAAAGATGGTTTATATATTTTTATCTTTGATGTGCTCTGAAGTTTATTTTCCAGTATGGGAAAAAAGCAATGGAGGAAATGCCACAGTTTCTGTGGTGCAATTTCCAGCACATTGCCTGCTCCAGCAGGGTGCAGAGATGGGTTTCTCTCTTCTGCAGGCTAAGGCAGCTCCTATTCCTCCATCTATTAACCTGATTATAGACAAGCAGATAATTTATTCTTTTGCTGAATAGTTTACTTGCCGAAAAATGAAGTTACGATTTAACTGAAATTATTTAGAAAGCTCGCCTGAGTGCAGCAAATAGTAACAGGTAAATAACCCAAAGGTAAAAATATTTTAACAATTTCAGAGTTAAACTTTTTTTTTTATGTTCTTTAAACGTATTGATTAATTACTCCAATAATAATAATAGTAGTAGTAGTAAAAATTAAGCAAATGTTTTTGGGTTAGGCAAGAAAAATACCTTGAGGTGTATCTGAAAGGAATGTGTTTTGTCTTCAGAAAACAATTTAAAAAGAACAAATCATTCCCGGTTCTGCCAAGTGACATTTTTTCTTTTGTCTTGTTTTTGTTTGTTTGTTTTGGCTAGTGGATGAAAAAAATTGCTAACTGCTATAGCTTTGGGGCAGGCCACTACTGGGGCCAGATGTATTTCATATTCATCTGGCAGAATGTTGAGGTTTTATTTTCTGTGGGAAATTATGATGAAAAAGTGAATTATTTTGATGATAAAAATGTAGACTTCAATGTTTTCTTATCAGTCAGAGAAAACATATGATCTATCTTTGCCCATAATTAAAGAAGTCAGTTTTCACTAGTGTTTCATGTTTAATTTTTGAAGTAATTCCCTAATTTCATGAGCAAGGTTTCAGCTATTCTCTCTTCTGCATCTTTTCAAGTATCTGTATTCCATCTCAGTTTACTTCAGGGATGAGATTTCACAGGCGCTTAAAACAGTTTTGCTGTTGAACAAGCAGGGCTGGAGCTCCTGGGGGAATGGGAGTTTGAGGATGGCAGGACAAAGGCCTAAGGTAGCAGTGAAGACACTTTTGCAAGACAGAGGTTTCAAATATGTCAGTGACTACCTGTGACCTTCTTGGGGGGGGGNCCTTTAAAGGGCATTGAATATCCAAGTCCATACTGGTGATGCAAATGATCTTATGTTAAAATTCTGTGTGTGCATCAAAGATTGTCTTTACTTCTCACTCTAATCAGTTACAGTCAACGTACTTGATTAATATTCTAAATGTGATTATGTTGAATCTAAATAGCACCTCAAATTATTCTTTTGAAATCAGTTCTGGTCTGCTCAAGAAGAACAAGATTTAGAATCCTGAATAGGATGCAAGAATATCCAAGAGGAAGGCAGCGTCAGGTCCCTGCAGGCTGGCTGTGTCAGCATTTCTCAGCCTTTTCCAATGGAGCCCCTTTGAAACAAAAATCTTGGAGCCTTTCACATGCCTGTAAAGGAGCCGTCTGCACCTGCAGGCAGTCCCTGGCAGCATTCAGAAACTGGCTCCCAGCTCTGTCTGCCTGCGCTTGTGCATCGCTGCCAACTGTGTGGGGGTAGATGTGCATTTCTTCATCTTCTAAATGAGATTGTTCATGGACCAGCTTCTAGTGTCTGACAACAGTGGTCCACAGCCCACAGGCTGGGCAAAGCTCTCTAAAAATAGCTTGCAGGGGCTAGGGTGCCTTAACCAAGTCACAATTTGTTGCTCTCAAACTAGTCTAGTAACTGTTGAGTACATTTGTCTGAATCAGCCGTGGCAAATTTCTGCCGTACTTGAGCTGTTTCATTACGCCAGTATTACTCTGGTTTATTTCAGTGATTTAATATGGAAGCAGACCACCTATGTGTTGAAAGTTTGTTGCTGTTCAGAGACTACCTTATTTTCAATAGCTACACTTTGGTTACAATACAAAATATAAATACAGTTATCTTTTATATGTCAAATATAAGGCCTTGAGCAACTTGATCTAATGGGAGATGTCTCTGCCTATGGTGGGGGGGGGTTGGAACTGGATGATCTTTGAGGTCGCTTCCAACCTAAACCATTCTATGAAATATTTATATATTGAACTAGTTTGAAGGAAAAGAAATTCCTGACATCACAGTTATTTTTTGCAAAGTGCTTTTCCAGATCAACTCACATTCCTTTTTTTGAACAATGGGCAGGTTACAAAAAGGTGATTGATTGACGTTTTCCTGTTTGTTTTTTGACTGTTGATACAGAGCCTAACTGTTTTGGATTAGTAATATGTAGTGTAGCAGTTGTTTAGTGACAAATGTTATATATATCAGTGTACCTTCAGCAGTGGAAACATTGCCAGTTCTTGTGAATTATTAATAGTGTGGAAATTGGAAAGGGACAAGAACAGGTCATCTACTCTCTCCTGTTTATTATTTCTTTTTCCCTTCTCTTCCTATATTTTTGGGGGGTTTTAGATTACACCTGGAACATATGGATTAAGCAGTCATTTTGTGCTCACTTTGTTGCACTACATTTATCAGGAACTGGTTCAGATGAACAATTCATCTCACTTCAGCATGTGTGTCACCTCCAGCATCTGCTGTGGGTAGGGAGATCAGACATCCTGATCAAGGCAGGAAGGATTGCTGGGTTTGGAGGCAGCTCCATATTCAAAGAGTTAGGCCTTGTCCTGTATACTCTTTATTAGTCAACAGGTAGGAAAATCCTTGTTTGGTGAGAGTAAAAATCTACTGAATAAATTATAAGGAAAAAATAGAGATGGAGTTTCACAGAGCTGCAAGAGCTTTTAACTGCTCCATTCTCATTACCTTTAATTAGCACACTGAAAATTGGCCTTCCTGTTATCCCTCCTGCTTCTTACAACATCTGGGCACTGTTAATACAGCTGTTACTGCAGTTGTGCCATCATGCTTTAGACTGTTGATGCTCCTCTACACTGAGGATATACATATAAAATAATTATGGAGTCTGTAATTATTTTGGTCTTTTTCAATACCAAAAACTTGCTGAAATTGTCTTCAGGGCTGTGACCTATTATGGCTTACTGTGATTATAGTTGAAACTATGCTATATTGTAACTACATTGTGGCCACATACTGTAAAATAGTACTTAGTGTATTACAAGTCTTTGTTATTATTGATGATATGCAAAATAAATTTTTCATTATTCACTTTATTATGTTTTAACCAACTGTAATGTATGGGGATGGCCAACTAAGTGTGACTATATTTTTTTCTTAGTGATTTATGCCTGGGATGTGTTTTGCAGTGCATATTTTTCTTTAAGTTAGTGAAAATATGCAAAATCCAATCAGTAAGTTTTAGGTCAGAAAAATGAAATGGAATGTGCAATCATTTTTATCGTTAATGGAGGAAAATGGTCTGTTGCACACAGTACATGTTTTTTGGAAAATGTGATTAAAGTGGAGACAGCAGAGTTGAACCTTCAGATAAGCAGAGTGGAATAATTCTTCAGGAAAGGAAATTGGTCATTACTTGTGACATAGACATTGGCAGTGGAAGTATAACTACTGCTTGAAATTAAAAATGCATCCAGGAAACTGGGAGTTTCAGAAATCATATTGGGAGCAAATACACTTGCTCTTGCCAAGCCCAGAACATGAGCTTGGGCTAATACTGATTCATCATCAGGTGTGAATGCTTTTTTTTTTGTTTGTTTTGTTTTCCTAATACAAATTAGTGACTTAATTAAAAAAAAAAAATCTCTTTTTCTTTTTTCCCCCAATTAAGGGGTGAGAATGAAAGTGTCTCTGTAGTTGCTGGGCTGAAGACATTATGGACCTGATGCATTTGTCAGCTTGAAGTGTTCAGGAGGAGGAATACCTACAGGCAGTTTGGCATCTGACATTGCTGATGGTCTGGACTGATGTGGTGAGAAGCTGGGATGTAACCTTGGAGCAAGGTGTGCTTAGCACGGATGTATCTATGACATGAACTGGTTGCTACTGGTAGAGTTTAGCTCAAGACCAAGTTTAGGTGTGCTTTTTCTTTAAGCCTGCACTGAAACTTTGTTCTTGGGTTTTTCAGTGGTGAACATGATCTTTACAGAGCGAGGGAAGATGAATAGCTCCTCTGGATGTGAACACTTGTTGTCTGTAAATGTGCATATTAATTTTACTGAAAGGGATTAACAATATTTAATGTGGGTTAAGGTATAGGCAGTGTTTGCCTTGTTCCTAAGCAACAGAGTCAAGAGTTTCTTGTTGAACATTAATTTGTGAGCAGAGCTGCTCTGCTGTTGGTAGGATTGATGGAAGATGACCTGGTCACTGTAAAAAGGGGCTTGATTGCTTTTGCTGTGGTGCAGCCCCAGGTGGGGGCAAGGCAGGCTCTCCAAGGCCCCACACACCATGCAGCTCCTGTAGAACAGTGAATCAGGGAAGAAATTTGAGTTACTGCAAAAAGCAGGGGAGGGAAACTGCCTACCTTGGGCTGAGTGTAGACAGACAGGCCAGGGCAAGCACCCAGCCCAGTTTGGGGGACATGGGAACACTTTATTCTGCAGAGAAGTTCAAGAAATGTAGGAAAGAAGGAAAGTCAAAGAAATGAGAAAATTTTAAGTGAAGAAGACCATGAAGGTCAGGTAGGGGTTTCCAAGAGTGGTGATCTGGGTTTTAAGTGTTGAGATGGGGTTTCATCACATTGACCAGAAGTTGCTCACCGCTCTACTAAGCAATCACGCAGGCAGCTGTGAGGTCAGTCTGCAGCTGCACCTGGCAGTGCTGTCACAGAGGATGAAGAGATCTGCTCTGCAAGCAAACCGCCCTCTGCTCTGCAGAGCATGCAGCCCACGGCCCTGCTTCCCACACCCTCAGCTCTCACACCCTGCAATGCACCAGCATTCGGTTTTAACCTGAATGCTTCTGCTGAGTTTGAGTGTATGGCTGCATCTGCTGTCACTGTGGTCCTTTCTCCGTGTAAGTTTTCAATTTTTTAAATCTCAAGATGTCTAGACTGGCCTCCTCTTCCATTTTGCTCTCTTGTTTCAACTAACCAGATGTCAGTGTAGCTGTGAGATATGTATTTTTGCACTAACTGTGGGGAAAATGTATTTAACTCAATAAGGGTGAAGAAGACACATTATGCTCCTAATGAAATGTGACCATATTCGTATTTTATTTCAAGTTCCCCATCGGTGCTAATTAATTACCACCCATGATGAGCACATTTGAATAGTATCTGGGTTTCATGTGAAGCTGCAGTAGATCATTGACTGGTTAAGAAGCATTAAAATCTCACTTTTCAGTTATATCTTCAGACAAATGCGGATGTTGTTTTAAATAGAAAGGTAGTAATGGCAACGCAGAGAATAAAAGTAGGGGATGATAAGGAAAATGCTGAGAATTTACACATTCCATTAACTTGATGGCTTCAGGATCTTTATGTTCTTTTGCTGTTATAACATATTTTATTCAAAAGGAAACCTGTGGAAGAATAATCTTCAGGCACTTAACATTACTTAATCACTTTAAAAAAGGTTTGCCTTTTGGTGTAGCAGTAAAACTTTATATGATGATTGCCTATTAAGTATCTGTCCTGTAGGAACAGTTAATTCCGGTGTAATAAGATCTCCAAGCTATGAGGTGCTTAGTGACCTTGCTGGAATAAGAAAAAATAATGTTTTCTGAAACAGTAGATTTATGGCTTGTTGAAGAGACTTGCCTCCTCGCTGCTCTCACAACGGCAGAACAGTATAATTTTATGGGCTGTCTTCTTGTTTGCAAATGCATTAATTTAATCCTTGAATAAATGAGTTCTCAAAGGGAAGGGGCCATTCCAGGAATGACACTGAAAGGATAGAGGCTGGCACATGTGAAATTGATAAAGGGTCAAAGCAGAACATGGCTGAAGCTGGCATCGTGTCTTTTTGAGATTAGAGAGAACTAATGCACTGCGACCACATTAAACTCAGCAGGCAAATTGAGAGAGAGAGTTTGACCTTTTCTCCTGCTTAGTTAAAAAAACCTCTAAAGCCAACTTACCTTGAAAATGACTGTGGAATTATGAGAATGAACCGGTCCATATCTGCCTGGGAGGGATTTCAGTAAAGCAGTGGCTCTGCTGGTGGAGAGCTCAGCTGGGCTGTCCTCCCCAGGAAGACTTTTGGCACAGGTTCATCCCAGAGTTATGGAAGAGAGTGGAGCTGCTGGCCCCGGCCCCAGTGGGTGCTGCAGGTTCCCAACTCTGAGATAGTAACCTTAAAACATATTAATCTGTGTCCCTCTCTTGGGAATGTCTGCTCTCCATGCTGGTCTCCCTGGAAGGGGGCAGCTCTGCAGGCACTCAGCCAAGAAACATGAGAAGTAGGTTAGTGTTTTATGGAGGGGCATTTAGTATTTTTCCATACCATTAGTGTGCCTGATGATGGAATGTGGATGTGCTAAAGTTGGGTGTCCCCAGCTGTGTATGCTGACCATGCTGGTGCCCAGGCAGTGGAATCTTTCCCCAGGTATTTTATAGAAATGCTGTGCACTTGATGCAGCCTGGAATACTGTCCCAAAGGCTGGGCACTTCCATCCTTTATTCCTTCTGACTCATTCGCTGTTTGATTGTGCAACCTAAGCTAGTGGAGAATGTCCCTGCTCACTGCAGGGAGGTTGGACTAGATGACCTTTGGAGATCCCTTCCAACCCAAATCATTCTATAGTTCTAAGTCATGTCCTCATTGATGACAATTTGATTTCCCCCCCCCCGATGGATATTGGAAGAGTGATTACCACAGAAGGGCTGTGGTAGCAGCAGAAATACTACCCAAGTGACCCATCAGAAAAATTGGTCTAGCAAAGTTTATTGCTACAGTGTTTCAGAGTTGCAGATAACATTTTGTCTTCTTCCAGGACCTTAACCAAACGTTACTTTTGTTAATTAGTTTTTCCTTTCCTATGACAGAAGTCTCACTGAGGGTCTCTCCAAGACGGTTCAGTGGGACTGAACTGGGCAGTGGACACCACAAGACAGTTTCTTTGCAAAAGTGTTTACTCAGAGTTTTCCCTCCCAGCAAGAGAAATAGTTAAGGAAGCATATTTTTAATTTCTGTTGTTTGGTCGACTGCTTCAACAGCCTAAGAAAACAATTAGAGCTGAGAAGACACAGGCACCCTGTTGGAGACCACACAGCAGAGCTGTTGGATGTCTCGCCAAGCAACGTGCTCAGCGCTGAGCCTCTGCTGGTTTGGCTGCAGGTGTCACTAATTTAGCTGAATAAAGTGACACTGGGCGTTAGCAAGAGTCGTTCATTGCAATTTTCCTAGACGTTTGTTGTTCATTTGAGAAGAAGGTTTTAGAGATAAAGCTATGAGCGGGTTCCTGCTTAAACGATTTAGAAAACTAGACAGTAATAGCTCTAGGAAAGGCTGTGCAGAGACTAAGGTTTTCCTATCCACTCAGTGCTGGCTGTGCAGTCACCAGTAGCTCTGCAATCAGCCTGACTAAGGACCTTTATCTGCTTTGGATTCCTGCCAAGGCTGGGCAAACTTTTGTTTGGAATAAGTTGGGACTTTTCTAGTTAAAAAAAAAAAAGAAGAAGAAAAAGAACATATTTTGCAGCTTTGAATAAAATTGCTTTCTCAGGGAAAAGCTAGAAACTCCTTGATGCTTTTTAATTTTCACTCAAGACTTTTTATATTTAAAAAAATTATACTTATTTATAATTCAAGAAAAGCAATGCTAAACCAAAATATTTCATTCTCTTTGAACGATTCTGTTAAGGAAGTTTACTTAAATTTAGATTTTAAGGCTAAAAGATTTAATCTGAGTTCTCCTTGACCTTCAAATATTGTATTACAGACTGAATATTTCTTTTAATTGAACCCAAAGGGATTTTTTGTGTTGTCTCATCTCAATAGAACACAATTGAAAAAAAAAAAAGTTCCAAATCTTAATTTTTTTTTTTTTTAGTAACTAAACCCACGACTTATACATGGTCTTCTGAAGACACAACATCTAAATTAGAGATGAATGCATCAGCCAAGATCTTATCCAATCTATTTTTCTTCAAAAATTCCAAGGTTGAGGTATGAAGTTTAATGAAACTTGTGACTCCTCTCAGGTTTGTCAGAAGCTATGAGGTGTTCCTGTCTGTGATGTCAGCTTTGATCTTAAGTGCGTTTGAACAGTATTTATCTGTAGTTCAGACCTCCTGCCCTTGGGTGAGGTTGTCACCCTGGGATGAGATTGTCACATCAGACAAAGTTATGTCAGGGGACAACTGTGCAGCTGTAATACTGAAGGCTTCTGCTTGTCTTTTTGCCACCCAGACTCCGATGACTTTCAAGGGCTGCACCAGGTCCAGATTTCCATCTTTAGATTTTCTGGATGGATTATTTTGTTAGCAAAGATTGCTGTGTGACTGGAAGATTTTACCTCTGTGTCTGTGATGTGTTGAAAAAAAAAAAAAAATAAAGAGGGAAGGTAATTTATAACTTATGTGTTTGAAATTCTCAAAGGCTTCCAGAAAAATGCAAAATGTTTTACTGTTATACTTCTTGGCTATAAATTTCATTTTTACTACTAAGAATTCTGCTATGTGTTAGGGCACATTTTGGCTGTGTGTGTGTGTGGCCNACCTACAGTCTGAGTAGAGCTGCTTTGACTGCAGTGAAGGTTTCACTCTTCTGTTTTACAGCACCTGGAAGAAGGCCAGGCACTGGGGAGCACAAGCTGGAGCATGAGATACTGCTGTGTGTCAGGACAGCCTTAAAATGGATGTCATGTAGTCTCAGCTTTGAGAACTGAATTCCATGGGTTGTAATTGAATCTGCTGTCAGACCCATGGGGCTCAGTTCTTTAGCTTGGATATTTCTGTCTTCACATGCACAGGCGATCAAAGAAGCACTTGATCATTCGCCGACTCTTTCGGGTGGTGATAGCAGCAAGCAGGAGAGAAAGAATAACTGATGTGAATCATTTTCACAGGGAGGTTTCACTGCACAGGCCAGGCTCTCTCATGTTAAATAGCTATATACTGATTGAATCTTTTCTTAGCTGATGGGCTCTGTGTTGCTGCTCACTGTTTAATTCACTCTGCTCTTTCCTCTTAGCTTTATCAAAGTTACACATAAATCTCACAGACACTCTTGATTGAATGATGGGCCCCAAATACTGCAAAGCAGTGCAGTGCTGCTATGGTGAGTGAAACCCTTGGAACTGCCTGGTCTGCAAACCACCTTTGCCAACGGAGAAACTGCTGCAACCTCTTCTACCCGGTACTGCTGCTGTACAGTTGCTATTTATTTTGCTTTGGTTTATGCCAAATACCTATTTTCAGAAAAAAATAGTAATAAAAATCTCATTTGTGGCTGTAAAAAGCATGCATTTGCACCAGCCACCAGCAGCTTTACATAAACAGAGATTTGGTTTCCTGAAGATGGCAATGTGCTTTGGATCTAGTGGGAGGTGTTCCTGCCTATGGCAGGGGGTTGGAACTGGATGATCTTTGAGGTCTCTTCCAACCTAAACCATTCTATGATTCTATGATTAGGAAGCTTCTAGTGATGGCAATGTGTATGTGTTTGAAGGCAGCACAAGCATGCCCTTATAGGGGACTTCATTCAAGTCACAGCCTGGTTTGTTCTTTTTTTTTTTTTTTTTTTTTTTTTTTTTTTTTTAAGGATCTATGTGCAAATTTTTCATCCAGGCTTCAGGAAAATAGTATTTGTGGTCTTTAAGCATCTAAAGAGTTATCATTACCAATGAGCTATCCACTTCTTTCCTGCAATAATAACACCTTCCCAAATTACATTTTCCCAACTCAGTAAAGTGGATCATGCACTGATCTTACCCCTGTGGTGCAATGTTCTTAAAAGCAGAGAGATATTAAAATCCCACCGGTGCAAGAGCAGCGTGTTCAGCTAAGTAGCTTAAAACTGTCATGTGCCTTTTATTCTGAAAATTTATTTACACTAAAAATAATCAGATATATTCACTGTTGCCTGTGGATACAGATGTACCTTCATACTGATGTGCTTTTCGTATCAATTTTTATTCTAGGCGTTGAAGAGTTTCTTGGTGGCTGTCTGAAAGGTATTGTGCTCACCAGTCTAGAAATTACAGTTCTTGGAAGAGTTCACCAGCTCCACCAGCTCCTGCTGTGGGAATATCCATTAAATAAGATGGAGAAATGCATCAAACAAAGGATGATCTTGAAGTTTCTTTTTTTTTTTTAGTTTCATCTATCTTCCCTGTCAGAAAAGGGGTATTAAATTTGAGGTCACAGCAAGATCTGCAAAAGAAGAGAGAGGGACAGAACAGTTTTAGAGGTTGTCTGCTGCAGGCAGCATGATGGATATTAGGTGGCTGAAGATACAAAACTTCATCCAATTCCTTCTCTGTGAAGCTCAGCCTGCAGCCAGTGATGGAGCAGAGAAGATGATATATGCATGGTGGTAACCACACAAGGCCACTGGTACAACCAAGATGGTCTTAGGTATAGGAGTCTCAGCAGTGTCATCTTTTTGAGGGCAAACCTCCAACTATGGTGTAAGTAATGCTTTTTTTCTCAAGTCTACATTAAGTTGTGAACTAATAATGGCATTCTGACAGTATCTCAAATTAAGATTAAGTATTTAGAACATGGAGAGGTAAACAAGTCACCATTGGTGAGTGAGGGAACAGATACAAGGCTGTTGTTACTCTGACAATGGCTTGCACCTGTGGTTGTACTCACAAGAAAGGTAAAGAGAGTCCCACAGAGCTTTGTGTGTATACCCCCAGAGTGTGGTTCCTCACTCTCTGCAAGTTCACACACCAGATTACTGCACCTTTGGTGAACTGCAAATGGGCTGTTGCTGCCAGAAAGCCAATAGGTATGTCTGCAAAGTGCTGAAGAGGTGCCACAGACTGCCTGTGTCTAGGTGAAAGTGAGGAGACTTCTTCCTAGCTCTTGAGCTATAGCCCTCTGTGAATGTTGGGCTTGCATGTAGCAAAACAGTTGCACAGCCGATGTGTAATGAGAAAGTAGTTGGTCTTTGTCTCCTGAACAAGTAGTTGGTGTGTGTCCTGAGCAAGTGTATGTTCTGATTGGAGCTGTTCATGTGAAAAGTGGTGAAAGAAGGATCTGTTCCCAGAGTTTGTTATTCTCAGCCCTTTTTCCTCTCAAAAACGCATTGACGTTATCTGTGCTCCACGATTGCTGCTGGGTGAGAGTTAACCTCTAAAAATGATTAGGCACAGAGCTATTTTGAAAGTGGAGGCAAACCTGCCTTTCCACCCTGCAGAGACTGACCACTCAGCCTGTTCTTTCTTTGCTACAGGCTACTGGAGTTAGTTTCAGTACTTGTTTGCCCTGGATGAGAAAGCATCTTCTTCCTGCATGTTCTTGGGATCCTTAAACCAGCTAAGTTTTCACATCCCAGACTGTCCTACTGACATGCTGTGTCTTTCCAGCAGAAGAGAAAGTAGTTTAAGCATGTGGTTTCAAATCAACATACCTTTGGTCTGTCTAATTATACTCTCTTGCAGTGCACAGGTTTATTCTGCTTCACTGTAACCAGGGCGGTCCTTTGGATGGATGGATGCAGCTCACACCCCAGCCAGCCTGCATGGCCGTAGGTGCCTCTCAGCACACCAAAGTAATGCAGTGTCACAGTGCTGAGGTGACTAATTTCCTGCCAGATGTACAATGTGTTATGTGTGTTAATTGATGCAAAGCCTTACTGAATTCACCAGCGTTGTGCACGAGTGGCAAAAGTGAAAGTGTCACAGCTCTTATGAGTGCATCTCTTCTGAAGGATTTTCTCATCTTCTCCTGTTCCCTGATTTACAAAACTGGTCTATTTTATCTGGTCTTCTAAATGTTTCATTCTGGAGTGAAATTCCGATTTTTTCATAGTACTTTTTTTTTTTTCTCCTCTTCACATAATTATTCAGGTGAATTCAGCCACATTTAATGCCGCTATAGATTTGAAAGTTGATATTGGGGCAAGTAAAGTATTTTCTAAAATGATATACCCTCTCTGTATCTTTTTCAAGCTGATCTATGCCACCTTCTGGTCCTTATTCACAGTTCTTGCTCTGTTTATCTAGCTCCAAATGAATCAATGTGCTGCACCCCCCCTAGCACAGCTCTGGCAGACCAGCAAGGCTGCCTACATTTTGCAGTTGAATGAACTGAGAGTCCAAACACTTAAAATGGAGAAGCTGCTATGAATTCTGTTGCATGCTTGCTGTTCTTCACTTGTGGATTTCTGCTTACTATTCATAACACATGAATGAAGACAAATACCTACACCTTTCTTCTGGTATGAGTGTCCCCTGCCCTAGTGCCACCCACTGTCACTGTTTGTGTGGTTAGCTGCCTCTTCCTCCCTTGGCTGATGTTCTGTCCCATCTTCTTGGTCCTTGATCCCTCCCTGTCTTTTTCAGGGCATCTCTCTTGTGGTTTTTTGGTTTTGGCTTTTCTGTACATTGTGGGATTGATTGGTTGGTTTGTTTTTTTTTTTTTTTTTTTGTTATCTCTTCATTATCTCCAGAGAATCTCATTTTGCANTCTCCCCGCTTCAAGACAGCGCTTTGGTCTGGTGAAAAAACCCAAACCTTACGAGTGCTGGAGGGGGTTGCTCACTACTTCAAAAGCAGAAGAGAAACAAATGGTGAAAGAGCACAGCCTGGATAGGAGCTGCTGCAGCAATAGCAGGTCTGTAAGTGTTTGCGTGTTTTGCATTGCAGGTGAGGTGAGAAAAGTGCCCTTCAGCATTAAGCACGGCTCCCTTTTGCTGCCTCCCACACATCATTTTATCCTTAAGCCTCTGCATTTCTTCTTTATACTCTGTGTGCCTTGTCCAGTGAATGCTGATGAGAGGTGTTAGTGCAGGCTGTAGACAGGCATTTATTCTCAGCAAATAATCTCAGGCCTTTTCAAATGAGTAGCTGCGCATTGCACACTCCTCTAGAGATGGCTCTGCCCTTGCTCACCTTTGGTACCCCAAGACAAGATGGCTGGTTTATCTTTTTGGCTACCATCCCATTTTTTTTTCCAGGAAAATTATGAGTTTAAGTCAGGTTCAGTAGTCTTGATGTCTGCACAGTGGAGAGAAACAGCACTTTAATGTGAGCAGGAGTGTGCATGTGTATATATGGAAACTACAGCCTTGACAAGCCTCTCATCTGCCTTGGAGAAGAAACAGCAGGGCTTAAAAGCTATGGAGTGCAATATGCTGACTAAGGTCACTAGTTTTCAGTGACTCACAATCTGTTTTTCTGGCAACAGAACCATGGAGCAGGTTGTGCTTTTTTTATCTTCTGTTTCTTTCCTTTTGAAAAAACTCTGCCTCAGAAAAGTTAATGCCCAAAGATACCCTAGAAGGTCTGTCCCTTTGACAGGATATATGCACTCAAGTATAGAAATCTCTGCTCACTGACATCTCTCCCTTACTCTGCTATACTGGCCTATTTTTGCACTGGCAAAGAGATACTTAAAAATATTAAATTAAATTAAAGTTATTCTGAAAGATATTTGCTAGGTTGTCTTTCTGATAGCCATCCCTATTTTCCATTTTCTGACCTCTTGCTGCTGACCTGGAGAGGAGAGTTGGACAAAGCCAGCTGAAGAGGTCTTTGGCATTACCTGTCTAAGGCACTGAGATGGATGGCATCAGGCTTCCATTAAGTCTGTAGTTTCTAAAATGAGGCAGTATTCCTTTATTTTATTTTACCTTCTTTTATTTTACTTTATTTTATTTTACTATGTTATTTTATTTTATTTTTGTTTTCTGTGCTGAAGTTAGGATTTACTCTGCCTCAGCATTTACAGATCATGGAATCACAGAATGGTTTGGACTGTAAATGACCCTAGAGAACATCTAGTTCAACTCTCCTGCCCTGGGCAAAGATACTTTCCACTAGATCAGGCTGCCCAAAGCCCCATCCAGTTTGGCCTTGAATACTGGAAATTATTCAAAGAATGTAATTTCTTAGAAGAATCTGCCAAGATAGGATTTTAAAAAACTTTCATTTTGCTACATTTTAAAGGTTTTATCTGACTTTCCTCCTATATGATTACCTCTCTCTTTTGTCCAGCAAATTTTGTTGTCTACTACCCTCTGAAAAAAAGAAAAAAGTATCAGTTTTGGGACAAACAAACATACAGTCATTGGGATAGGGAGCTGTTTAATTTCAAGATGTGAAGGAAATTTTGAAATAAAAATTTATTGCCCAGAAGATTTATCTGCATAGATCTGTTGCTTGCCTGTTGTGAAGGCAATGGCAGAGCACTGTAAGCCTTCATGTACTGCAGCTGTACTAGCAGGCAGCACTTCCACTGTGTTGTGGAGGTACCTCTTAAGAGCAGGTCATATATAAATGAACCAATTTGTGTAAAAATAATCATCACTGGGATGAGCCTTTCAAATTCATAACAGTCTATTAAATAATGATCTTTAATTTGTTGTTTAGGAAAGGACCCAAACCCAGCCAAGCATTTCCACTTTCTATAGATAGCAATTCAATTACTATTGTGCTGAAGGTAAATCTCTTGGTATTCCTGTGAGAAATGTTATTCTTCATTTATTCTCATTTTATAGACTGGGGCACAGGGACATACTTGGCTGAGGACACAAAATGAATCTATTTGAAGTTTTCTAGGAAATTTGCCATAGTTAATATCACTGGTTGAAAGGCTTGAGAATAAAAGAGGCTATTAGTGTTGTCCCTAGCCTAGCTCGCCTCTGAACAGATGCCCACAGTGCAGAAATGCCCATTTTCTGCTAGTACTGTTGCTCAGAAATGTGCTCCTCCTATTCCTGCCAGGTAGAGATCTTACAGGAGAGGACAATGCCTCCTGATGCCCATGAATCATTAAACACCATCAGAGGCAGGATCATCTAAATTGTAGCCCCACTTCAAAAGCTTCCAGCTAGTATCTTACAGCTTCATTTGCTTTTCACATTTCCTCCTTTCTGCATTTTCCTGTGCAAGCTCAGGCAAGGAATAGTTTTTTTTGGGCACAGAAATCTGTTCCTCTTGTGGTATTTTTAGACACACTGCTGCCAATCAATCAGTTTATGCAGAAAGCCCTTCAGAGTGGACCTGAGGCCACAGCACATCCTTCAGTGCCTGGGAATTTGCACCACGGTAGGGGCTTAGCAGTGGAAATTTTTATCTTCTCCAGCATGAAAGCAAAGCTTTTCTCCTGACTGAGATCTCATGCAGTGCTGACAGCATTTGCTGGGGTGCTGCCAAGTAACAAAGGACAATATTTTCTTTAAAAAGCAGAAAGCATATTAAAAAGTTTCTAAGCTGTGTTTGTGAAAACCTCAGAGTCACTTGATTGGGAGCTTGAAGTTGGTCAGACTCCTTCCAGCTTCCCCACTTCACCCTTGTTTCTGCATGATACTGCAGCTGCTCTGATGAAAAACAGTTATTTAAAAATTTGCTTGTAGCTATGGCAACCTTCATGCAGTCTATTTCAACTGAAACTTTAAAACATCACCAGAAGTTTCTTAATAGGATATTTACGAAGATTTTAGCCTTTGTACATTTTAAAATGGAATTCCATTTTTGAAAGGGGAGGTTGCCAAAAATCTCATTAATTTTTGGAACTGAATTTTTGTTGTGAGAGCTGCTGCTTAGGTTCTTTTGTGCGTGTGTGTGTTTTGGTTTTGTTTGTTTGTTTGCTTAGTTAAGATTTTCCTGGTTGCTTTAACTCTTCAGAGTCTAAAACCTGAGATGTTTCCCAAATGCCTGCTCCTCCTTTCTGCCCCTGGCTTCATGCTCTTTCTAGCAGACAGCTGGTTTTGTAGCAGCACAGTGGTGGGACAAGGCAACCAATTGTGTTGGGATCAGGCTGGTGGGGCTGGAGCATTGCCAGGGATCTCAGACTTTGCCTTCCCACAGTAAATAACCCAGGTGGCTTGCTCAGCCCTTTGCTCATGCAGTGGCCAGGCTTGCCAAAAGAAGCAAACAGATGTGCTCTCACAGTTAGATTATTTAGTACCTCCACGATATTGCAGTGTTTCTTCTCAAAGGTACAAACTTCCAGGGTGTACTCAGTTTGTTTGGGTACAGTCACGGGACTGACAGACAGCTTAGTGTGGTAGCTGCACCTTAGAAGGGTTAAATTTGCAAAGCTATTATTTTTCTTTTGTTATCTTCCCTCTTCTTTTTCTTTGTGTATTCACACCTTCAAAATCATGAGGATGAAATTAAGGAAGCCTTGCTGAGACATACACTCTGCTGCCCTAAACCCCCTTGAGCTGTGATGATATGTTCTGCTGCCTCCGAAGTGTGGATTAGGTCTAATTAATACTGTTTCTTGATCAGTGGTTTTGACACAAACACATCGAAGGGATTTATGTAATTACAGCTGTAACAGCAAGGGCTTTTTGTTAGGAAGCTCCCAGTGCTGTGGCAGGGAAGTTTGCTCCTAGTGATGGGGGTCTTGGCCTCTAGCTGCCATAGGTGTGTGGCTGTCCCATTGTTTTGGGTCAGGTTTGGAGCTACTGGTTTGCACTGGAAGGTGCCTGAGGAGAAGACAGACACATTTCTCAGATAGCACAGGCTTCTGTAAGAGAGCATGGGCACCTTTTGTCCATACTGGTGGGATTGTTCCTGACCTGTACAGTGAAATGTTCATTTTTGGAAATGCCTCACAATAGGTTATGATGAGCCAGCTAAGGAGGTGTTAGCAAAGAATTCAAAGGGGATTTTTGTGTTTCTTTAATCTACAGGGAAAGAAAAAGAGTTGAATTGATCACATTTCTCACAATATATCTAAGAGAAACCATGCAAAGGGGTGCGAAACATTCAACACCCTCTAGCCCTCCCATTCTGCATCTTGGATGACTGATGTCTCCATTCTTCTCCCAGTACAATGGACATCCAGTGTCTAATTCATATGCCACTTCTCTCACTGTGATCAGATGAGACAGGATGAGGACAGAAGACTATACACCTCTTTGGCAGGGATCTAGAAGGGGAAACTACACTACTGCAGAAGAGATTAAATTAAATGATGAACCTTTGCAGTCCATTGACTGCTCTAAACCAACTACATTTTGTTCAGGGCTGTGGAGCTCTAATGGAGATTGGAAAAGCTGCCAAAGGGGTTGGGATTGTATTGGTATTGGAATATGAAGTTTCTGGTTAGAGAATAGAGATGGATCAAAGGAACAGAATCTGGGTGGGATCTTGAGGAATCCTCTAGTCTAGACCATGCAATGTGCTAAGAGGCATTAATAGACATCAGGAAGATGCAGGGCTTGGGTTCAGGGCTGATTTAAACTTTAGCAGTTCTATATTTTTTATTTCACTGTCATAGAGTAACCACATATCAAAGGATCAGCACAGCTCTGCATGCCTTTGCCATGGAGGTGACTGCAGGAGTGAGGACAGCTGAGGTGTGCCAATCCTTCACTGAGTTCCAGTGAGATCTGTTACAAACCAGCGCAGCCTGAAAGATGCTCGAGATATAGGGCTGCAGAGACATCGCCCAGTCATGTTCATCTTCTCTTCCTCTGGATCTTATGTAGAGAATTGTCTGCTCAGCTTTTCTGCCTTTTTTGGGAAGTACCACATTCAGCACACAGACACAAGGGTTCACTGTGTGCCCTTCTGTATGGTGTGGATATGGCAGCATCAGTACCAAACTGTGAACTGAGATAGTGTCAAGATAGTGTCCTTTGGGATGCTGTCCTGAAGCAGTTGCACCATAAGCCGAAGCTTTCTGGCTGAAAAAGCAAACCAACTAGCTGATCTTGCAAGGAGGCAGTTGAAAAGCTATGTGAGATGCTACAGCATGCCTAGAACTAGAATGGAATAAAAAATGCAATTTGGAAAGGAACCAACAGTAGTTTCCCACTGAAAAAAGTTTCCCCCACCCTGTGCTACTCAAAACAGGGAAACAAATTCTAAACTGGAATGAATTGACCAAGTCAAAACATGAGCTGCAGCTGCTGGAAGCTGTTTTCAAAAGCTGTTTGAAAGGACCACAGAGCTACTTCATATCCTCAGCACTCTCTGTGTTGTGCTGCAGCTGCCAAGGCATCTTGTGACCACTTGCCCTGCTCTGGCCTGACACACTACTGGCCTGGTGGACCTGGCTTGACAAGCTCTCACATGGAAACTAATGTACAGATACTTATAACAGCCTTTAAAATTCTGTCTGTCACCCATCTGGCTGCTTTATGGAGCCACAGCACAGTGTTCCCAACAGATCCATTTATAAGATCTGTTATTCTCCATTGTTTCATAGGAGCTCTCCAGCTGAATCTGATGGGTCAGGAACTTTGCAATGAGTCTCCGTAATTTTCCGAGGTAGTTTCATTCCTCTATTCTCTCTGGACACTGGGCAAGCTCTGGCCTTCTATTTCTACTGTTTGGCTTTTGTTTCCCACATAGTTTTCTTTTTCTCCTGAGTCTTGCAGCTTGNAGAGGGAGAGAGAAAAGTGCTCTGAACTTCTGGTTAAACAAGCCCACTGTGTACAAACCCCTTTTGAGGTTCAGGAAATCTTGTGATAAATTCTAGTTCTCTGGTGCAAACGCCTGCAAATTGGCTGGGAGACCCAAAACGTGCCTATTTCTTTGAACAGAACAAATATTTATAGGAGCCTGCTGAGCTCTGTCTCCTGCCATCTGGCTCTGCCGCCTCAGCGGCATTGGAGTCTTCCCGGTGCGTTTGGCCCTCGCCTACTTGTGCGGGGGGAGCGGTGCAGAGCCGCAGCCAGACTGGGGAGAATTCCAGGGAATCGGCGCTGCGGGGCTTTTCCTCCCTCTCCTCGGCAACAGCGGCAGAAGTTGCGGAGCTCTTTGTGTCCATTAGGGGGCAGAAACGTAACAGCAAAGACGGTGCTGAGAGCGGTGGGGGAGCGCCCGCAGCGCCGAGCGACGCCGACATCCGCACCGCCGCGTTCCGTAGCGCCTACCCCGCTCAGCGCCGCGCTGCGCTAAACTGCGCCTCACCGCTCCGCGCCGGCTTTGCACTGCTCCGCTCCGCACCGCACCGGCAAACCCTGGCGCTGAAAGCGACCCCGATGTAGTCCAGCCTGGGGCCGTGCTGATGCACTCCTCCTTTTCAAATGATTAAAGTTCTTGGTTTCAGAAGGGGAAGGGAAAGGACAGGGTCGCAAACTGCAGTGTGGGCATCTAGTGAAATAAGTGTCTGCCAAGCATTTTCGGGGGGGAACCTTTGCCAGCTGAGGGCCCCTTGCTACAGGAAGGACGTTGAGGTGCTGGAGTGTGTGCAGAAACGGACAGTGAAGATGAGGGCTCTGGAGAACAGGTCTGGTGAGGAGTGGCTGAGGGAACTGGGATTGTTTCATCTGGAGGAGGCTGCAGGGGAACCTCCTCACTTTCCACAGCTACGTGAAAGGAGGTTGTTGTGAGGCGACTAACGTCTCTTCTCCCTAGGAACAAGTGATAGGATGAAAGGGAATGGCTTCAAGTTGCAACAGGGGAAGCTTACATTGGACATTAGAAGACACTTCACTGAAAAGGTTCTCAATAGCTGGAATGGAATCCCCAGGGAGGTGGCTGAATCCCCATCACTGAGGATGTTTAAAAATGCAAAGATGTGGTGCCGAGGGACATGGTTTAGCACCAGACTTGGTACAGTTGGAGAATGATTCTATGATTCTGTGGGTAGAAATTGTGAAAGATAAGGTGTTTTGCTTTGAGAACACTAGCTTTACTTAAGACTTTACAGGTGGTATTGGAACAAGGGTAAAGTCAGTAAGAGTGTTTTCAAAGCCCTTACTTCCACTGACTGGCACTGGGAATTTGTCCCATTCCTTTCCTGGACTCTGCAGAAGAAATTCAGTGATCTCAGGCTTGTTTAATCAAAATAGCTCTGCAATTGCCTTTGCTTTGGGGATTATCTGTTTACACAGAAGATTGCTCATCTGAACCCGAGAAACATTTGCTTCATCTCCTTTCCTCTTTCCCAGAGAAGTCTGGTTTGCAGCAGCGTGTAGCTCACTTTCATCAGACTGCCTGCAGAGCTACTTGGGAAGCCAAACACAGCTCTCCAAATTTATTAAAATGCATTGCTTGTTTTTTTGTCAGCAGTGCGGATGTCGGTGAGAACAACAGGGCAAACACCTTAATAGGCGAGCCGAGAGCCTGTGTAGTGTTTATCTCACACGCACACCGAGTTTGGATATGGCTCAGCTATTAGTGCATTACAAGCAGTGGTGGCATTAGTTTCAAATGTAGTTGGAATTAAGTACAACTGGGCCTGTGTAGAAGCCTAGACAGCTGCTGAGCTTAACACTGAGCTGCAGAGCCAATTGCCTCCAGGGCTGTAGTCTGAACCAAGGCCCAGTGCAGAGCGTCCTTATGGCTGCAGACCTCTTGAGTGCAGTACTGTGGCAAAAGAAGAGTTTTAGTGGTCTCAGACTGGACACCGAGGCTAAAAGATGCTGTTGCCATGGAGGTATGGTGTGCTCTGAGGGCTGGTACTGTGTACCTGCTGCTCTTCATCCACAGTGATGAGAAAAAAAAAAAAAAAAAAGATAGAGGCAGCTCTTCAGGTGTTTTGCTAGGAGAGCACATTACAGAAATAGAAACAATTCACCCAGCGCTGCCCTCCCGTAGGTTGAGCTGCATGCTCCACAATGCTCAGAAGCACCAAAAATTCACCTTCTTCTGCCACAGGAGAGAGAATAATCTCATCTGCTGTCAGTTCTGTAGATATACTCCCATTAGTTGATAAATGTAACAGTAGGGGTGTCTTCTGTATCTGAAAAGTTCTAGGCATTGCCCAGATAATCTAGGTCTTTCCAATGTGAATAAATATCACAAATACAGACCGATAAAGACTCACTTTAGTCTGGCACAAAGAGGCTGAAGGATAGCATTGAAGTGCTGAAATAATAAAAATGCATCATCACTAGATGTAGATGGATCTGACCTGTGAGAATTGAAGTCCCTTTTGTCTGAGTGTCTAGTTGTGACCAACTGGGGTTTGCAACCATCCTCAAAAGGTGGAGCCATTACTTTAAAATTCTTAACCTTTGTTTAAGAGTTGCTTTAGTAATGACTCACAGAGGAGGCTGCAGTGAATTGAATCATTACTCAGATTGTCTACTGTGTGAAGAATTTAGTTGCAGAGAAAAGTTTAGAGAAAAAACTCTAACATCTAAGGGGCTCACAGCCCAAACTGCTGTGATCATTTTACCTTGCTGACTGCTGCGATCTGGGCTCAGGCTCGCTGCTGATAGCATTTGCCACTGCAAGATTGGTCTCCTCCTTTTCTTTGGATTAGGTTGGTTTTGACCAATGTCCAAATATAGAGTTACTCAAAGTTTCAGTTCAGTGCTTTTGTATGTAAAGTGTGTTAATCTGTTGTAAGCACCAGAGCATCTTCTATAAGCTGATATTTTGGCACCTCCTTTGGTCTGTAGTTATTTCAACTTTACTGAGCTGTTTGAAAGGGAAACATGTCCTGGCACAAAAAAGCAGAGCTGCAGTGATCTCACTGCTTAAAGGCACTGAGGTTTCTTTAGCCAGTGAGATTCTTTTGTCAAGGGAGTCCAGGCCTACATGGGCATGCCTAATTTGTGGTAATGTTGCAGATGTGATTTCCTTCGTCAGAAAGAGGCACAGTGTGCCTAGCAGGTCAAGGACTGGATTAGAAATGGGAATGCTTTCTGAGGAGGTTAAAGTTTTAGTCCTTAAAAGTGGCAACTATGAAGAAACTGGTCCTAAGGATGGCAAGGGCAAGGGGAGCAGTTTTAGCAGAGGCTATCCAAGGTATCAGTGACTCTAGTAAGCCACGTAGTCAGTCCTGCTCCTTTCTGCACTGTTAAGCCCCTTCTCAGCTCTCTGCCCAGAAGAAATCCATCAGCAGAGATAACAGCCTTTAACACCTCTGTTTGAACCCAAGAGAAATGCTGCCTTGGAAGCTGTGAGGGAAGAAGGGAATCAGCACCCACCTCTGGCTTCTGTAGGCAGAGCTGCCTGGTGCATCAGAGTCCTCTCAGCCTCCATGGATGGCAGGCTATAGGGAGGAGCTGCACAAAAGTCAGAACTGTCTTGCTGTTGTATTCCATCAACATACCTTGCTCACAGCTGGCTGAGTGATGGGCAACTAATCTTGATTCAAGCCAGGGAGAGTCTTCCAACTCCAAAGTGGAGAGACCAAGCATTTCAAGGAAATCTGAGTAACCTGTTGGAGGGGGGGGGGGGGGGGAGACAAGATGACAAAGCCTCAATTTCCCACAGCAAGTGATGAGGTAATTGCATCATAGCTGACTAAGCTGCTGATTTTAAGGAGGATAAATTTTCCAAGGGCAATGCTAAGATTACCAGCTTTCAGCTTTTGTGTGTCATTTACTTCTCTTCCTTGTGCTGATATATTTTTTTTATAGTGGTTTCTGTGGAGTAAGTGGCTAGTCAGCAAAATTAATTTGGCAGAATGTGACCCTCATATAGGATCTGGGATTTCATCACTGAGCTCTTTCACATATTTCAAAAGCCCTATTAATGTTAGGAGAGACCATGTATCAATTACTTAGTAGTTTACTTCTCAGCCCACACCATGAAAATTTCACTCAGGGGTTCTTTCAGTGCTCCCAGGAGTTATTGGCAGAAGCAGCTCCCTGGAGCTAAAGTGGAAGAGACAAATTAATATGACTGAACTTTGAGATATGCTTCTCTTCTTTCTAATACAAATTATCTGTGATGAATTACCATCCCTCCTAGGGTTAGAAAATAAGCCCAACAACTTATACCTGGCAACCTTTAATAGCTCTGCATATGATGCCTCTTTGCTCTGCGACCCAGGAGAATGGCATCTTAATATTCCTCTTAAAGGCTTAGTGTTTATGTTGGGTTTCCTGTAAGTTCACAGCGTTTCATTTGCAGCCAAACTGCAACAAAACCCACACTGCCATTAGGAAGCCCTGCACGTAGATACAGAAAATGCAGTCACAAGATTGCTAAATAGAAATTGCTCTATCTTTAAATGATCATGAGCTGTCAGCTGTTCTTTTGTTCAGATTATTATAGACACACATAAAGCTTTTGATTGAATGCTCAAGTTTTCACCAGCTAGGATCCAGACGGATGTCTGATAAAATAACAAACACACCCCACACCACCCCTCCTCAAAATCCCCTTCCTGCTTCGGCTGAATTCTCCCTGTACTGAAGCCAGTATTTCATGGACTAAATTGGACAAAGCAAGCAAACAATCTCCTTTGCATTGATTTCCAAATCAAATCATTGTTAATCACATCAATATCCCCAGCTGATTCAACAGTCTCAGAGGCCAGCTTTCTGACTCCAACAAGCTCCTCTGCATGGATGCCACAGAGACCTTTATGTGTGCTGCCCAAGTTTGCTATTGATTGTTGCTGGAAACATTCATGTCTGATTCTCTTACCTCCTCTATCTCCTCCCTTTCCCCTCAAGCAGCAAGGAAAAAACAGAAATAGCATTCTTCACTTGACATTGGATTTCTAACCTCTCTCACTGATGTGACAAACACTGCCTAGTGCTGAAGTACAGTCTGGGGTGCCATGGGCTTACCTGTAAGCAAGCACAATAACTCAGCCACTGGGAGCATGGCAGACATTTCAGTGTGGCAAGCTGATTATTTCTGGGGATAAACTCTGCTGTTTTGTGGCAGAACTCTGATGAGTGGGGTGTGACAATTTAGGAGATATCAGAGCCTTCCTCCTTAGGCTGTGCTGACTATGAACCAGAAGCCTGCTCCTGCAGATGTTTGTGCAAAAAGATTAATTTCAAATCCCTGTACATCTTTTTATGTTCAGTGAGACACCTCTCATGCTTTAAACTAAGCAAGTGCCTGCGCTTTAGGAGAATGTCAATCAGGGCAGAAACAGTGCAGCTGCAGTCTGACTGTGGCAGGAGCAGCACTGGTATTGGCAGTGCAGAATGGATGCTGGCAGGACCTGGGAGAAATTCTGCATCAGCTCCTGCACCCCCAGTAGCTCTAGCGGAGGGCAGGTATCACCACAAAGGGTCAGCAACTCCTTCTCTCCTTTCCAAAAGAGGAAGCAGAAAGGAAAAAAAAGGTGGCAGACTCAAACATGGCTGTTCCCAGCAATAAGAAATCACAGCACTGCATGCACCCACACAGGCAAAGAAACACACACAAACACATGCAGAGCACATCACGGTTGAGTAAAGAGAAGCCTGCCTGAAACCAGATTAATAATCAATCTGAAAAGGAGCAGATGAACCTTGGAGACTGAAATACCTTCTCCAGGTTAAGCACAGCTCACAGGGACTCTGTGCCCACGTGGGCACAGTTGGTTGGTAAAGCATATGCTGCCCATTGGACATATAATAAATTTACCCTGTCAGAGGAGCAAGACTTCAGGACTATATCGGCAGCACCTATTAGGCATGGCAAATTAATTAAAAGTATGAGCTAATTAACCTCCCTGCTCTCTGCCTCCTCCTTTGCCAGGGCGCTGAGGTTTGTCCTGCTGTAAGCCCCACAGCAGCCTGTGCTGTTTCCTGGACAGCCTTGGCTTTACTAATGGCCCACACACTGCTCCCTGAGCCTCTGGGGACCAAGGTGCCCTCTGCTTAATGAGGCCACTGCCAGTTTGATGTGTTCTGTAGAAGTGTTCTCCCCTGTGCCTTTGCTGAAATTGTCAGCGGACAGGCTATAATATGCCCTTAGTCCGGTGTCTGAGCTGTAGAGTAGGGTCACCAGCAGAGGCTGAGATTGGAACAGGGTTTTGAAGAGTTTCCTCAGAACGGGGTTTTGAAGAGTTTGAAGAGTTTCCTCAGAAGTGGAGCCCCGATGAGGTGAAGAGGGCTTTAGAAAGAGACATAAACTTCTCCTAAGATGAGCGAGCTGAATTTTGGGAATATTGGCATAACTATCCTGTAGCAGAATAGGCTTCGTATAACCTCGAGGAAGCTTTAGCTGAGGGGAAGTTGGGGCTAACTTCGTCTTTGCCGCAGTTAACCTGCCACGGACCACTGTGTCCTCTGCAAATGGCAGAGAGAGCACAGAAGGTGGTGGGCACAGCAGGAGGCTCTGCAGTGGCTGCACAATCAGCTCACGTCAGCACCACAGGTGTCGTCGCCAGGTGAGAGCTAGTCTTTATTCTCTTGCTGTCACATTTTCCTGTCTGCTCACTTTTAAATCAAATTGCCATGTTCTCTGATGATAATGTTTTACTCCTCTGAAAGTTATTGTTTGCACAGTGGCATCTGTACAATGCTGTTTTCCCCTGTGAATAATCACCTTCATAATCTGAAACTGAAAAGAAAACCCAAACAACTACCATGGAAGAAAGCAAAATTCTCACAGAATAAATTTCTACAGGCTCAGTTAAATTTCCCTGTAAATGCATATTGCTTCCTGGGAAGGCAGCAACGAGGAGAATTATTCTACTCAGTTTTTTACCTACTGACCCTACCAAATACTTTCCTCAGTGTGCTATCATCAGAGGTGTTGTGGAGCTGATGCGTTCCCTATTTTCTATTTAATAGAGCTGATATTCAAATCGAGCGATGTCCCTTGCCACAAATTTAATTTCATCCTTCTACTCCAGTTGCCAAGAACAATACAATGGCCTCGCTGTTAGATACTGTGCTTGGTTCATTACTTTAAAATATGTTAGCACTTTGTTCATAATAGGTTTGATGGCTTAGACAATATAGGTACTGAATTTTTAATGGCAACAATAAGGTGTTTTTTTTCCCCTAATATTTGAAGAGGGAGCAAAACCCACAAATACCTCGTGGGAAGGCTTGTTTTTGTGAGACTAAGTTCAGTTTTGCAGCATGCTAGATCATGTCAGCACCCTATTTTGGGGTGACCCTGAAAATGTTGCAATTGCTACAGGTGATTTGTTACTTAAAAGTGTTATGAAAAGTACTTAAGGGGCTCTTGCAGCACATGAGTGAGCTTTACCTTTATCCTTGCAGCCCAGCAGAGAAGATCTCTCCAGCCACAGGGTACAAGCTGCGTGCAGAGGGAGAAAATCTTGCCTGTACTCAAAGCACTTGAAATCAGTGGCAAAGCTGTTTCTTGTTAGGGAGCAGAGCATTGGATGTAGGACCACAGGCATGGGTTTGGAGTTTCAGGGCCATGTGGTCGTTGGCACCATCAGCCCATTTACTTCTGATCTATTTAGTGCTATATTCAGGTCTGGTGTGTCCAGTTAATAATGAGATTGAAACCCTACCACGTGTCCCAAAGCTATCCTGCAAGGAGCAGAGCATGAAGCTGAAGCAGGGTAGGAGGGAGGGGACCAGCTGTGAGTCCACAGAGCTTGGAGCAGCTCACAGCATGCCATGCTGCCAAGGTGCTGTGCTGGTTGGCTCCTTACAGAGGAGTTTGGAAGTACATCCAGTGGTAAAGTTACAGGATGTTTTATGCATAAAGCATCACTGCCTTTCAGGGGCACCAGGCTCCTGAGGAGAAGCATGAGAAGTGTCAGTCTGTCCCTCTGCACAGCTCACTCTGGACAGCTGCTGCCCCTTCTCCTCCTGCCCTGGCCCCACACCAACCCCTTTGCTCAGGACAACTGCATGTTCCTGCTGATATGCATCACTGATCTTTAACCTGCTTTGAAAAATGTTAGGAGGTTGCACAAAATTTCCATATTGTAAGAGGAATCATGGGGGTTCCCATGAGCAGGACTCCAGTGGCCTGCAGGGAAGAGAGGCAACATTTTGAGGAAGGAGCATTTGAGAGTATTTCTGCAAAAAAACCCAGAAAATATTTTATTTTTAAAACCTTGTGCATAGAATTTGGCTTCCTCTGAAACCAGAAGTTGTCTCACAGCAACATATGCTAATTCATTAGATGAATTTCAGTCACTGAAATGTGAACTAGAGTAATTTCTTCCTACTTCTGGATGCAAATTGCAATTCAGCCTTAACTATGTGTATTCGCGTTACACAGGGCTGAAGAATGTCTATAATATTTACTTTACTCTTGTGTTTAACTTAGCCAAGCCTTTTTTTCCAAAAGCTTTATCTCATTCCGGAGCAGCCTTTTGTGCTGGTCTTCAGGTGGCAGTTTTGCACAGAAGGGTTGACTCAGACCTTCAGCATCACCAGGGCTGAAAGTCTCCTAGACACCTGGAGAGGCCCTGTTGTGGCTTACAATTTCCCTTCTTGTTTCCTTCCTGGTGGAATGTGAGTCTGTCTAACCTGCAGCAGTCTAATATAGAGCAGGCTTCTGCTGAGGCATAGCCCTTGTCTGGTTTATTTTAATAAGCAATTAGTTATAAATAGAGGAATTTGCTTCCATTTTGATTTGCAATTTGATTTAATGATTTTTTCAGAAAACCAACCAACCAAACAAACAAAAAACCCCAGCCAAAACCAAACAACAGAAAAACAACCAAAAAGAAAACCAAACAAAAAAAACCCTACCTCAATAATAACATCTTTATAACCTCGAGGCCTCTCTTTGGACTGATAATCAAAATGCTGCATAACCTCCATCAGTACTGAATTTGTACTGAGCATCATAACCATTGAAGAAGAGAAGACAAATTGCAAGAGGGAATGAACTTGGAAGTTCGCTTCACACCATATGTTAAATTGTTTCTTAAAAACTGTTTTGATAACTTTTTCTGCTCACAATAGAGTTGCCTGTGCATTTATGTGTGTTATTTTCTCTGTATGAGGTTAACGACTGCCTGAAATCATTCACAGAAAGCAATTGTTTGGACATCCCTCCATGTACTTTAAAAGGTGATAAAATTTCTTTCTATTGCTCAGCTCACATCTGGAGTTGACTCCAACCCATGTCTGGCATGCCAAGGCACAAGCCTTACTCTGTATTCTACTCGCATCTTTTCCTTTCCTGAGCTTATTCTGTCTGATTTGATACTGCTGGGTGGTGTAGTCACAGGAGGAACTGTGTGCAGGAGAGAACAGGCTGGTTTGAGGTAGGGAGCGGGTGTGAGGAATTAAAGTGTCTGTAGTGGCAGAGATGGCAACAAAAGCAGCAAACCTCCTCATGCAGAAGGAAAAATTGTCAGCTGGGACATGTGGATGTAGTACATGGGTTTTGAGCAGTGGCTTTCACACTCATTTCCAAAGTGCTGGTAGTGTCAGCCAAGGTCAGCTCTTGAAGATTCCTTGCCAAAGGCTGCCTGGTGAGGTTACACCCACTGCTGCGGCTGGCTGAACGGATTTGTTCCCATCTATGCTTTAACATAACGGACACATAAAGTACAGTCAGGAGAAAGCAAATCCTCTTTAATGAGCTCCTTATTCCAAAATCCTAGTGGTTTTGTGTCGATTGCACATAACAAGGAAAACCAACTCAAGCTTCCCCATGGTAGAGGCCATCAGAGCCATAAAGTCTATGCGGCAGTGGGGGCTGTCCATTAAACAGTACAATTTCCCCGCCATAGAGCATCACCCCACTGCTGTCACCTGTCTCAATGAGCTGTTACTGCCCATTTTGCAGATGCTTGGAGTAAAGAGAGGACAAGCTGAGAAGTCTGCTATCGGTACATGACAATAAAATCCCTCTACCTTAAAGTTGCTTATGGTAAAAAGTTCCAATTTCCAGATATCACTAACAGATCATTTCAGGAATTTGGGAATAAACCTGACATGCATTGGTGTGTATGAATAAGGGGTGAGAAAAGGCTGGCACAAAATACAAGGATGCTGGGCTTGAAGGAAGGGCATCTTAACAGTCTTAATCTTCACCTTTCAGTATTTAAACCAGAGTGCAGCTTCCTGCCATTATCAGAGCAATTAAAGTGCAATTACGTTTCCCTCTTTGTTTCAGCTCTTAAATAATTAAAGCCACTTTTCATCTAGGGTGATCTATAAGCGAAGGCATTTTGCATGTGAGAAGCTGCAAAGGATGGAAGTTGTCGGGGCATCCAGTCAGCAGCCTAGCAGCTGAGAGTGGTAGTGCTACAACATCCTCCTCCCTTGCACAGCTCTACAGGATCATGGAAAGAGGCCAATTGCTGGATTTCTCTACTTTATCTTGATTAAGCGGCTCTTTCAGTTTGGTATTCACTCCTTTCATATTTGCAATCACTTTAAGACTTTCATTTTATAGTATTCACTTATTTAACTGCTTGTTTCCTGCCAAGTCTTAAAAAAAAAAAAAAAAAAAAAGAAAAGCTTTCCCCTCCCTTCTCCATGCTGCAATAAAGGCAAGAGTTTACACAAAATTACTTCTATATTTAAAGTCTCCTGATGTAAATCTCTGATTGCTTTAAATAGTCTGAGCTAGTATGTGTTGCAGATAAATACTGGAGTGAAAGATCTCGAGCTGCTTCGGGGAGGCTGAGTGCTGCAAGCAGTTGGACATGCTAGTGGGCATCCCTGGTTCCCAAGGAGGAATGCAGCACCTCCTGGGACCTGCATGAGCCTGCCCCCCTCTAGATCCTCCAGAAGATTTTGTAGGTTGCAGTGATTCCATTTCAGGTGTGTGCTGCCTACCTGTGGAGGGGCTGTGCCTCTCAGAGGCTCCTACATTGCTGTGAAGTTGGGATTGGGAGAGCAAAGGCTGCAGATATTCAGTGTTGTGGGTGTTTCTCCAGAGATGTAGGAAGAGGGAAGCTCTCTCCATGGGTGTGCAGTGATCACCAGACTGCCAGCAGCAGAAAAAGAACTCCTTTGTGGTTCCTTGTCACCCAAATTAAATATCATCTTATCATCTGCCTTGGATCATAGCCAAGGTGACAGGAAAAGAAATACAGTCTGAATGTGCTGGAAGGGATGAACCCTCTTAGGTTTTAATTTTACTATCAGACACTAAGGAGATAAAATATTCTCAAGTATTGGATGGAAAAGTTAGCTTTATCACACTCATTTATTAAGCTCAAGGGTTGCCACTAGAAGTGATGCCTGTGGACGCAAATGCTGTTGGACACTGTTTCAGATTACAGCCCAATAGCTATGCAAGGCTCATCCAGTTAATCTCCTCCATCCAAGAATTGTGCTGTGCTGTAAATTTGGTTTAATTGAATCATTTTATTTACAAATACCTTTTGAACCTCTGGAGGACTGTGTAACTACTTTGTGAATCTGGCCTTAGAGAAATGTATTATGAAAAACCACAGTTGACTGGTTTTAGCATTTACTTCCAGAGGGTACAAGGGAAGAGGCAGAAGACTGGTTGAGTAGCAGACTCACAGAAAATGAAATTGGTTCTAAAAGTGGAATGGCTGCAAAACTATGTAAAAAACCCAACAAACCAAAGGCAGCTGTGTCACAGCCCCGCCATATCAATTCCACAGGCAATGCTTTCACCTTCACTCAGTTGCTGTGTGAGTTTTGCTGGACCTGTTCCTGGTCAGCATGGATATGAGATTCTAACAGGGTGCTGGAGAAATGACCAGCCAAAGAAAACTTTGGTTTCTTGACATTGTATTAATGAAAAGTGCCCACATCAAAAACAGTAAGGTTGTGAGTCTGCGAGGTGTTTGAATTTAAAACTGGGTCTGGTTGAGATCTGGGTCTGGGTCTAGTTTGGAATTGTATCCAATTGCTGGTAGACTTCCAGACCTGGTCAGCCCTTAGCACAAACTTAGCCTAAGGACCAGTACTGTGTAACTGCAGGGACTGTGTTTTCTAGATTTTCCTGACTTTCAAAAGTCTCTTTGTTTCTTTCTAAATATACTCAGAAGACTTTACAAAGAGCGGTGAGTGGCAGGACTATATGTTGTGGGTCTCCTGCTTCTTCCTTTTCTGTTATAGTGAAAAGGATGATGAAACGAAGGTCAGATACTGTGAGGGGAAATCTAAAATCTATAGTAAGAGTAGTTCAGCAAAAAAATGCTGGAGTCTGAGGGCTCTTTACAATCTGTGGATTTTTCATGTTGAAAAAGCAGTAGCACACATTGGTCGCTTTGATGATGACTGAGATCTGAAAAACCCTCCCTATCCTTTGTATGGATTTGCCATAGCTTTCTGAATCTCAGCAGTAAGAATCAATCATATCTGAGCACCTTTTGTAAAAGTCTCACGTCCCTTTCACTATGAGTTTCACCCATCATTCCTTTCTTCAATCAATAGAAGAAAAGCCACCTTCAATCTTCATTCATAATTGGTACAAAAAATAAGTCTGAGGTTGGAAAAGGTTTTGATCATTTCTGCTTAACACAACACTTTCTCCCCTCCCCAGATATATCTGGTTTCTGACGAGGTTTGGTAATAAGAGTGTCTTGGTGGGCATGAGTTCTCATGGGGTTTGTGCCACTAGTGGAAACAGCACCAGTCTTGCCTTTTGGTGTGTCGTAACTGAAAATCTCATAAAGATGTGTGTGATTGAAACCTTCTGAGGTTTGCAGAGCTGCAATTGTTGAGTGATAAGCCAAAAGCTGGATCAGTCACTGATCTGAACTGGCTCCACAGAGGCACCATGGCCTCTTGGTCATAGAAGATAAGCCTTCTCTGTCTTATCTTCTCAGAAGGTAAGTTTCTTCAGCTGTTTCATACCATTCTGCTATCTAACAACTCTTTGCATTTGAAGAGCAGTGCACAGCTTTGTTCATCAGACCTCAGGGAATACCTAGCCTGAGATTTATACCATACACAGACCACCTGCTCAAGAAGTTTCATGGGCATCACTAGTAGTAAGATAATATTTAAAGCGTTTGTGGGATTTCAGGGGTGTTTGTACTTGGGGGATGGACCCTTAGAATTTTTGTGATTCTTTTTGGCACTGTGAGCACCATGAAGCATCAGCACCCTGCAGTAGCTCCAGCTCGGTGTGATTGCAGGGTCATTCAGAATGAGTTCCCTAACCTTTCCGCACAGGGAAGGTTTACCTAGCTGTGATTTGCGTGGCAGGGAAGACAGTTCAAGAGCAGCTAAGGGAAAATACAGAGATTTGCACTTGACTGGGCTATAGCAAAATTTGAGACCTGTCCTCTAGCCCAGGGGCCACCTTGCCTACAGCCCTTTGTGCTCAGAAGGCAAGGGAACGGACGGCATCCTGGGAGGATGCCAGCAGCTTTAGGTGAAAACTACAGCAAAGCTTGGATTTTTCTGATGTTAAAATTAAGGCTAGCTGACTGTGCTTGCTTTTACTTGACCTGCTGGCCGAGGTGCAGAATAGCCACACAGATTGTCATTGCCCCTTGCTTTATCCACTGCCTGTTTTTACAGTGAAGCAAGGCTTTACCCTGCTTGATTTTACAGTGGAACTATAATTCTGTCCTATGGATCACAGTCCCTGCATGGCACAAAGTTCCTTGAGGTGACAGGGTAGGGGATGACATTTCTTTCCAGGCTGCCATGCTCTGGCCTGGCTGTGTTGCAACAGGAATAAGCAACCACAGGAGGAGGATGGAAAACTGCCTGCCAAGTCATTTGGTTTCTGTAGGAGTGGTCCCCTCCCAGTTCATTCCACTGCAGAAGTTTTCTCTAAACACGTATTCCTGCAGCTTGCAGACAATTCCACTTGCCTCCCCTCCTGCAATTTCTCCTGTCCTTGAATTTGATCGACCCAAGCTGTAGCTGGTATTCAGGGCTTGGAGGATATCATTTCATGAGCTGTGCCCTGGAAAAATCAGGAGCTGACATGTTGCTCTTCTCACCCTTCACCCCCAGCCCCAAACATGCGGCAAGGCCTGGGCTTTGAGTTGGGGAGTTGCTGAATTTTTATTTTCTTAGGCTATTTTTCTCTGCAGATTGATTTCTGTGAAACACCTCAGGGTATTTGCTAGCATAAACATTGCTCCAGTGGCACAGGCTGTTTGTTTACATCAATAGGAGGAAAAGAGCCCTTATTACTGAAATTTTGCCTTCCTTCCTTCACGCTTTTCCCCAGGAGCCAGCACGTAGGCAATATTGATACCTGCTTTTTTAATTTAGGGCCAATTTTCTATATAGAGGGATGTGACAATGCATAAATAATACACCACTTTGCTGCATGGATTGTTTATTCCAGACCTCATTGGCATGCGCTGCACACAGGCAAACCAAAAGCTTCTCTGGATGGGTGTTGTCAGATTGCTTGCCAGGTTGTTCCCTAGAGAAAATGATCAGGCACACAGAGCTGGAGTTTGTGAAGTCCTTTTATTTTATCCTTTCAATACACTCTGCGCCGGTACAGCAAAGTTCAGGCTGAATCAGCACTCCCATTAAAATTCCTTATTTTCATGAATTTATAAGTTGCCCCATGAAAAGCAAGAGAGCAGGACACTCCGGTGCGAGAGCGAGGCTCCTGGGATGGAGCTGTTTCCGCAACGTTTTGAAAAGCACACAAAATGAGAGCGAGAGATACTCGATGCCTGAAGCAGGCAGCCATGCTGCGTGGCTGTCAGGCTGCAGGAGGTGGGCACCGGGGAGATCACACTGCTTAACGCAGAGTGTTTGGCCATCTGTGCAGCCTGCGTCCCCATCGTCCCCCGGCACTGCCTGCTGGGGCAGGGAAAGGGACCCATGGGGATCCAAAGGGCTTCTGGGCTCCGAGGGGACACAAATACCTGCGCTGCTTGTTTACTGTGGAGCTTCTCATCATGCGTGATATATTCTACTTCAGTAGATTATGAAAGGCCCAATTCTCCCATCAATGGGAAAATTCTCTAGAACTTCATTATGAGCAGGCCTTAAATGTACAGTTTAGAGCCTTAATCACTCGTTGTGCCATATGCCATTCCCCAAACCTCACAGTGCCAGCAAACCCCTCTCCTAAGTGCTGTGTGATGAACTCAGCTTACAGCTAATAGCAAAAAATAGTCAATTCTTTCTCACTGCTGGGAAGTAGCTTCTGCCCTTTTTATTTTTTTTTTTTACAGGAGTACCTTATTAAATGTGCTGAAATGAGAGGTGAGAGGGATTGGATTGAGAAATTTTGGAGACTAAACTCTGAGCTATTCTATTCTACGATTCTGTGAACTACTCTTAATCTGAGGGAAGTCTTAGTGTTTTCTGAAAAAAATGGGGAATGGCAGCCAACCCCCTTATTTCTGCTCCAGTCTCAGAATACCATCTTGTATAAAGTCTGGATATGAAATTTACATTAGGTTCGTAGTTTATAGCAGTGCCTCACTGGCTACATAATGCATGGAAGCATTCTTAGCGTCCAGATGCTGGAATGGCTCATGATTTTGGAAGCTAACCTAAGTATAAAGGATTTTCGTTGGCTGACTGCCTGGTGCTTGGTGTTAGTTGCTTCAAATTAGGATGAGCCTGTCTCATCTTTCAACATCTAGAGATGACAAGGGGACATGCTACTGACTGGATCAATATCTAAAGAGTGAGTGTCAAGGAGAAGGGGACCAGACTCTTTCATTGGTGTTCAGAGGATGCATCAGAGGGTGCAGAGGACTAAGTATTACAAGAACCTTACCTTGGTATCAACTTCTACTGCTCTGACTCCTGCTCTGAGCAATGGCTGAGGACTTCATGAGGCCAAAGGCTATGGTGGGTTCAGCCAGAGGTATCACCAAGCTGGTGATAGCTGTCTGACACCCCAAGCCACAGAACTGAGCAGAACAATGGTGAGTCACTTGTCACAGTCCAGGCACCCAGGTAAAATCACTCTTGTGTATTGGCAGGTACTCCAGGGACCAGCTGGATGAGGCTGAGCCTCCAGCAGGGAGGACAAGCAGGAGGCTGGGGTGATTATGCTCCAGAATGGCTTTGGGCAGGATGCCTAACACGAGGTGGGGTGTGGGCTTGAAAAATTGCTGGAGATGTGCAGCCAGCCCTGGCATGTCTCTTAAACAAGAACCATCTTTTTTTTTTTTTTTTNTCTTTCCCCCTAACCATCTTTATCATTTTAATTTAAAAGCTTTCTAAAAATTATCACCCAAATAAATGATAAGTAGCAAGGGGGTAAACTGCTCTGAGCTCTCCATTAGTGCAGACAATGCAAAGCGACTGTGCTCTATTTACAGAAAATTAATGAACGTAAAAAAGATGAAGTGCACATCATCCCTCTGATCCTAAGTTGTTTGTCATGCAAGGAGGTTTGCAGCTTTGTACATTACGTTCAGAGACAAAAGAAACATCTCTGCAATATTAATAGTGGTAGTATGTGATTGTATGCGAAGGGAATAGCAATAGGGTTTATTTTATTTAATGAAGACTAATGAAGTTGTTCTGAGCTTTCCATTACGATTTCAACAGGTTTTTTTCAATCAAGAAGATCCAACTTTTTTTTGAAAGCTAATTCTTAATTTTCAACTTCTGAAATGCCAGCAGAACAATGAAGTGCAAAGGCAGTGTCATCGCATGCCAGGACATTTCCAGTTCTAATGGGAAATTGATGCATTTCAGGGCTTTTGGTTTGGTTTTATTTCAAAGAAAAAACCAAAACCTCAGGCTATTATAGAAAAGTTTGTTTTTCTGTCATGGTGATTTATCTATAGACAAACACAGCAGATACTCTTCAGTGGCCTTATCCATAGCAGGATAGAAGAAGGGGATCTTTTTCCTGTTCTTGATCAGGGCAGGATACCATACAGGCTGAGATAAAGGATAGCGTTGAGGGGTGGGGAGAAGAAAGGAGTAATCACTGAACCTGGCTTCTCTGAGGGCACCAGAGCCAGCATAGACAGTCTTTGAAAAGTGCCCTCAGTTCTTTAAGCCTGGTTAGAAACATTGGAGAACGAGTAGGACTAAAGCCTTTCGGGACTATTCACAAAGTAGTATGGCTGCAGGGACCCACTTGTCTTTGGGATGCTGCAAAGGGAGGACTTGGACCTGGCCAAACATATGCATGGCTGGTAACAGGGTGTTGTGACACCTAGACTAGCTCCTGGGCAGGACAGAGCACTTGAGACAGGAGAGGAGGAGTTCCTGAAGCAGGGAAACAGTTTCAGCCTATACTGATTTACTTCCTTGGCAAATGAACTAGTACCAGAAATATGGAGGAAGGTAGGAAATACAGATCTACCCTTTTGTTATCACTTTCAGCTATGCTCCTGAAAACCCAGTGGGAATGTCCATGGCATACTTATTCTGAGGGTGGGGTCGGGAGTGTCTCTATCTAGGTGGACCTACCCCATATTCCTCTGCCTGCTGCTGAGTTTCAGTTGCAGCATTGTTTCTACAATTAAAAAAAAAAAAAAGTGAGATAGTTGTACTGAATGCTGTTGTCTTCTTTTCTGTCATATAGATCTTATGCTGTGTTGGTGCTGCTACAAAAATCTGATGTCTAACACCTTCTCATAGCATTAATAGGGTTGTTGAGCCTTCAACATTTTTCACACCTGACAGCTTCTTAGAATGCCTCAATTATTTTTCTACCTCTGTTCACAGTTTTATTGTCATTTGTAAACAAAACAAACCAACCAACCCCACCAAAAGAAAAAAAGAAAAGTAAAGAAAGGATTGATTTTATTTTTTATTTAAGCAGAAGAACTGAAGCCTTTCATAGCCTTTATGTAAGCACCAACATGATAACTACTAAGCTGATGGTGAAATCTGAACTGGTGAACTGCCATTTTCAGGCCAGCAGGTGTGAAGCAGGAAAAGCAGGACAAGAAAGTCTTACTGAAAATAAGATGAAAAATATCACTGCCTGTCAGTGCTATTTCTAGCTGCGTTGGTCCACCGAGGCATGTGCAACCACCCACAGATACACACAGAAAATGTATGTACTATAATGTTTCATTGCTGCGTAAAATTCCCCAGCCCTCCCTCCAACCTCCCAGTTTTTCTCCATTCCCCTGTTCTGTGAGCCATCACCTTTCCTCTACTTCAGCCTAATGCTGGAATGATGCCTTGAAGGTGGCAGGTTGGTGAAACCCTCATGGCATCTTCTCTGGCCTCTGATGCTCCTGTAACAATACCCTGGCATGCAATGGCAACACAGGTTCTTGTCATACTCAGAAGCCCTGATCTTATATTAGTGTATTTTTTTTTCTTTAAGAAGAGAGAGACAGGAAGGCTTTTGTCCCTGTGTACTTTGTGCTTTTCATACTCTACGGTGTCACCCACAAATTTACTTAGCTTCTTTCTTGCTTGAAATAGAAAGCTGACAGTTTTAATAAGTGTAGACTTTTCTGCCTAATTGAGATTAACATAGACAGTTAAAGTATTAGCACAGCAACTGACCCTTGGTGCCTTTCAAGAATTGCTCATCTATTTGCTGGGTCAGGCTCTGATTAGTTATTTTAACAGTTATATATTTGCAATGTCTTGGGATAGACCTACTCAAGTCATCCTGCCCTTCACAGTTTGCACAAAGAACTCCCCCACCTATGCCACATGTATGCACAGACCTATGTGCACATAGACCCTTGCCACCCCTTTCCTCTCTGATGTGCATGCTTTGCTATACTCTTTTGGTTTAGCTGAAACTGTGGGCATCACACATCCTTCTGTGGTCAGTATGGCCCAGCAACCTGCCCCTACAAAGCCCTTGCCTTTGGCTCATGCCTGCCTGTATGACTCAAGATGCTGCTGCCCTTACTGGCTTTTGGCTAAAATGGAGTGATGAAATGACTCCAGAAGAGACAGACATTACATTAATGTGTGATAGATGCAGCCCCCCAGGAACTGCTGGGATGGTGACCTTGAGTGAGGCAGCTTCACCCATGCTCTGCCACCCCCAGAAACACAATGTGATTTCTGGAAGATCTGCCCTGGTACTGTGAGGTCCTTAAGGAGCAGGGGTGGATTTTCTTAGGGTTTTCTTTTTTACTTTTGCGCTTTCCATGTGTGGTGGGGGCTGTGCAGCAGTCACCACTGCCTCCGGGGTGCAGCTGGACCAAGAGGAATGGGCAGGGAGGGCAGACTGCTCAGCCTGCAGGTGCAGGGAAGAGCAGTGGAGTGACCTCTCTGCTGTACCCTGAACCCCATTCCCTGCCAATAACTGCTTCACCTTGCTGATGCTTCAGTCAGAGATCCAGTCCCACGGGAGCGCCGAGTTTTGTCTGCAAATGACAGCCAGAGGTGTCTGGGGCTGCTCTCCAGAGGTAACTCTGGAAGGGGCCATAACCCACCGAACCCCATAGCCCTGCTGGAATTCCCAAGATGTGTCCCTAGCTACCCTCCTCCCTCTCCTGTTTCCTTGCTTTCTCTCAGTTTCGGGGTTGTTAAGATCTCTGCTGGCTCTTCCCGTCACATCGTATATATATTTATGTATATATATACATATATATACATATATATATAAAACAAACAACCCCCAAATCCAGTTNNNNGAGAGCAGGAGCAGGAGAGGCGAAAAACACCCAGGGAAATTATTTACGTGACTTTGCTTTCTGCACAAATCTCGCCCTAAAAAGGGCACAGCTGTCACTCCATTTGTCAACATCAGCAAGTAATTATGTAAAGAAAAACACCATTGTACTTTTGACTTTGGTGCTTGTCGTGTCGGCCAGAGGCCGATAGATGGACCACTTGGATTACGCCAGGGAGCCGCCCGGTGTGGATGTGCAGAGCTGGAAGGGCTCCTCTGGCTTTGGCTAAGCTTGGTTTTGTTGGTTTTTTTCTTTTTTTTTTTTTTTTTTTTTTTCCCA
>VWZI01002219.1:2338330-2534095 GCA_013396835.1 Psilopogon haemacephalus
CTTTCCAACCCCCCCACTAATAATAGAGTGAGAACTGAGAAAGAGAGAAGAAAATTAGCGGTAGGAAAAGGCAGCTCCTCTTTGTTGAATAGACAGTTTAATTTATTCCTGAGCACAATGTACCTGAAGAGTGATAAGAAACAACTTTGATATCCTGCTAAATAAATAAAAAAGAGGTTACATAACCTAATTTTCTCAGGGTCTTACAGCAGTTTCTATTTTATCAGCTTTCATTTAACCGGAGAAAAATTAATAAAATGAGAAAAGTAGGGCTGCCTGGAATACTGGGAGATTTCTTTGAAAGAAAAAAAGGAAGTGTCTGTAAGGTAATTATTTTGTGTGCAGGTCACTGCGTGGCAGTTCAGGAGGGCTGACCTCCAGAAGACACTTATGCTGGGTGAATGGCACTGGCGGCTGCATTCCCAGGTCCCCAGGCTGGAGTTTGTTGGGAGAAAGTGGCTGCACACACAGGACATCACAGCAGTGCTGGGGCTGGTCTGGGTGCTTGGGCTTGGCATCTTGCAGGTTAGGGGGTGGGGGGGAAAGACATCAGGAGAGAAGTGTCCATGTGTGCCTCAGGTGCTCTGAGTGTGCAAGCTCTGAGTCCCAAGCTCTGCCTCTGCCCCCAGGATTTCAGAGGCAGCTGATTAAAACAGATCAAAATGATTTACTCTACTAGCCAGTTAGGTAATAATTTTGTGCCATTCACACCCCCATGTTCCCCAAGAACAAATAAGCAAAGCAAGCAAAAGATGAAATAAGCATTTTTATAGTCTATTTTTCCATGTTTAGATTCTGCTTGGTTTAAAGATGAACCAGTACCACAACTGCACCAAGAGGAGATGATGACAGCCATGAGTCTCCCTTCCTCATAATGTCTGACATTCACATGCAGGTACATCAGTCTGTCAGCAGTTGAAGACAGCCTCGGGCATGGCTTTAGCCATTTTGGCTTTGAATATTTTAAAAATGTTTGGAAGGAATAGTGGATAAAATGGTTTAGATAGAAAACAAACAAACAAAAAAATCACAGAATGGTAGGTGTTGGAAGGGACATCTGGGGGTCAGCAAGTCTAAACTCCCTGCTAATGCAGGTTCACCTTGGTCATGTTGCACAGGAACACATCCAGGCAGGTTTTGAAAGTCTCCAGAGAAGGAGACACCACAGCCTCTCTGGGCAGCCTGTTTCAGTGCTTTGTCACTCTCTAAGTAAAGAAATTTGCCCCATTAAATATTTGCTTGTTTGTTTGTTTCCTCTTGCTTTGCAAAAAAGGAGGGAGTTGAGGATGCTTCTTTGAAGCAGTTTTAATTTTCATAAGCACAATTTACATTAATCCAAAGAGGAGAGTGTCAGTACCTGTCTGACTTGCTGGTGAGGATTGAAGGGGAATGGCATTAGTGCAGAAACAGCCTGCAAAGCTGCCTGGAGCTGTACTACAGCAACGTCTTTTGGACTAGATGTTTCTGAGAGGCTTAAACTGCCACAGCAAGAGGCCAAAGGTCCCAATTTTTTTTATAACTGAGGGTCTGTTCAGCTGCCACATGCACAACCTGTTCTGTTTCTCTGCCCTTGGGCTGAGCTTAAAGGCTTCTGGTAATGAGAAGACCTGATGCCAAGAGTTCCTGGGAACTGGCTTACTCTCTTCCACACATTGTCTGTCAGCCACTGGTCCTGGGGCATAAATGACTCTTTCAATGGTCTGACATGGAACTAAGTCTCTTACTTTAAATGTGTTGTAACCCTGCTGCTGGGAGTAATCTTGTATATGCAAATTTGCCATCAGTAAACAGTGACAAATGTGGCCTGATTTCTGGGGCCTTAGAGATTTGCATTGGTACCTTTTGTACTTCAGACATGCAAAATGGGAATGGAAAAATAAATCATGCACTTATTAGGGGTTAGTTCACTTGGACTTACCTTTTCTTACAAAAGGAAGACACTCCCTGGTTGTGCAGCGTGCTGAGGGACACTAGCAATAAAGGGGCAATGAGGGCTTTTGACTTCTTCCTGCAGGAAGTGGAGTGCTTTCACAACACTCAAATAATAAAACCTGTCCGTGCATGCTTCAGCAAGTCACTACAGAGTTCCTCTTCTGGCCGCTCTCACTACTTGTCCCACAGTGATTTACAGACAGGGGTTCCAGCTGTGTGCTCCTGATACTGTGCCAAAGGCACCTCTAGTCTGACTTCTGGGGGGTCAGATGAAGCAGGGTGGGGACACACTTCATGTCAGGGTCATGCTGCAATACAGCTACTGCTGACAATTTACCTTCATGGTGCCACCAGGCTTTCCACCAGAAAGAAGATAATGCAGGAGCATGGCAGGCTGCTGCAGACATGCTTTGCTCTAGGTTGTGGTGTAAAAATATATTGCAGATGGTATTTACTTAAAAGACAAGTAAATTTAAATTTTTGTCTGCTTGGAATAAACCTAATTAAATGCTAAGCAGAGTGTTTTCCTCTTCACTTAAAATATTACAATTAGTGGCAACATCTGTGTTGCACGATTTATTATTTGTCTGTGCAATGTTGTAAAATACACTCCCCCAACATTATAAACTGGTGCACAAACCCCCTGCAACTAAGTAATTAAACCACATTAAAATGCTAATCTAATTTGGAGTATGAGAACTCAATATAATTTCTTGTCTTGAAAGTGTTTTTCTTATTCCATTACAGAACCCTGGGGGAACTGTGGTGTGGGTTGAGCTTGGAGGGAGGGTACTTTCCCCATATATGAAGTCTGTAAAATGCAGTCTGACACATCAGTTGAGATGTTAGAATTGGGGATGTGTCATGTGGATGGTCCTCAAATCAATAAGATTGGAGTGAAACAGGACTTCAGGCCATCACAGTCATTGCCCTGAGCGGCACAGGGACGTACTGCATCCCTGCACCTTATGGTGCATGGTGAGGACAGTGGCTAAAGAAGTAGTTCCTCTCTGGCATAAAAGACTATTTTGTCATAGCTTTTCATCCCCAGAAGTTACCTAACACAGAACACCGTGGGAGTCCTCTCTTCAAGGACAAAACCGATTGCTCACAGCATACACCTGCATTTGTCTTTCTTTTAGGCTGGTGATGTATCTTATCTCACTCTCCCACCTCAGTCAATGCCTCAAACAGTCCCCTCCACTTCCATCTGTCCTGGTGTTAAACCCTGGTTGCACCCTTCTGGGAGGTGTGGTGCTTCCAGAATACCTTTAGTCCTGGTGCTGCAAGGTGCGTGGTAGGAAGTTGGAGAGTAGCTGCTCATCCTCCGGTGTCTGGTAGGAGTTTGACACATCCGTGATGTGACTTACACCCTTAGGAGACTGATTAAGCAGAGGAATACCTTTGTGTGGATTATAAATAGCCTAAGGAGTATATAGCCCATTTTAAGTCAAAGGATGACCTTGATTGTTGTCATTGGCAGTTTAAATCAGCCGGTGTGCCTTTGCCCAGAGCCGGATCAAAGAGAAGCACGTGTAAGAGCAGGAATAGCCTTGAGGAGAAACTCCTTCTCTGGAGAGTTTCACTGGTGACTCTCCTCTGCCACTGTGTTACCTCCATCCTGGTGTCAGTGGCTCGGGATGGAAAGGCAGTGTCAGTGTGCTAGCAGCCCTGCTGTGAGGAAGTGTGGTCTGGTAAGAATCAGACCAGGCATGCTTCATCTCAGGTGAAGGTTTTAGCTGAGGTACAAGGGAGCAGGCTTTTCCACCGCTGCAGACAAATTTGTCAGGGATTGTGAATTGATCTGAGCCAGTGGATGCCTGCAGGTACAGCCCTGCTTTTAACGAGCAGAGACAGGGACACATCAATAGCAGGTCTCTTTTAGAAAGACCCATTAACACCCTCCCTACTACTCTTAGTCCAGATACTCAGCAGGGGATTGTCTTGTCTCTGTGCTCTTAACCTCAGCTGTGAGCTGTTTCTTCAACTCTGAGAGCTGATTGATTCCTAATTCTTCTTAAGTTGGCAGAGTATCTTTGTACAGCCCATTACAGCTGCCAGTCATCTAAATGGCATGATTTGCATTGATTTGATTAATACAAAGAGTTTTTCGCCATTTAGAAAAGCAATTGGTTTCCTGTTGCTGTCATGCACACAACACCTGGAGATGAAGCTATGTTGGGCTTGCTTTGCCCTCCATATATCTCTGTTCCCACCGTGCAGCTGGCACACATCAGCTCCAGGAGCTCCCTCACTATGCAGTCAGCTGGGCACATTTTAGGGTGTTCCACCTTGTTTCCCACCCACCAGCAATCATTTTATCAGTGCACACTTGCCACTTCCATCAGTGAGATGAAATATGAGTACCTGATGCTATGACAGAACCAGAAAGAGAAAATATTACACTGAAGCTCTTCATCTCATCAGCCTATAGGCTGCAGTGGTTTTATACAACAGTTCAAACCCTTTTCCTCTGAAATTGAGCCATTTGTCTCCTAAATGGGAACCTCCATTTGACGAAGAAATCCGAATTTCCTTTTCCCCAGAAGCTGTGCAGAAATGCAGTGTTTGAAAAAACAGAAAGGGGGTGGGGGGTTCAGAGACAGATTCTGTTACAGATGGAAGGTAGGACTAAAAACTCTGGAAAGGCAGATCAAATGCCACACAGATAGATTCCCTCAGTGATTAATTAGTTTGTCAGGAAAAAAAAAAAATCAAATAATTTGTGTTTTCCACTGTTTATTTTGCTGGATCCCATGTTTTGCTCTTGGCAATCCCAAGGGGAGCCTTCTACCTCAGAATATTGCAAACCACTATGTTCTGGTGCCCTCTGCTCAGTCCCAAGCTGCTCCTACCTACAGAGAGCAGGAGAAGAGAACAGCACAGCCTTGATGCCTTTGGGGAGTTGTTAATGTTGGTCTCTCTCACACACACACACATGATAAATATCCCCTTGTTTGGGAGGGTGCTGAGGACAGAACAGAATGAGAGAAAGAGAGAGAGAGAGAGAGAGAGAGAAGGTGTGGTGGTGAGCATGGACTGCCCTCTCTGATCTGCTTTGGTTTCATCCTAGCCTGTGGTGCAGGAGATGTTCTGACTGGTAGCAACATTGCCAGAAGAAGATAGTTTTCAATCAGGTGAGTTCTGTAGCCAGTATAAGAGAAAATTGCTCACTGAAATGTCAGGTTTTTGAAGTTGTGGGAACTTTGCAGCATTAAGTAGATGTGTACACATTGGTGTCAGATCTTGTGACATAAAGTGTATGTTTATAAGAGAAAAATAAACCAAACACATTTCATCATTCTGGTAGAAATAGTGTTTTTATCTTGTGTTAGGCACTGCCGAGACACTGCCAGCCTCACCTCACCTTGCAGGTCTGTCGTGCAGTGATGGCTGCACCCTGCAGTGCCTGCAAAGATGCAACTCTGCTGAATGTGGTGTCAAATCTCTGCCCATTTCTCAGCTGTGGTAAGAAAGATTGACCATGACACAAGTGAAAATGTTCTAACACTCCATTATGTTTGTTGACCAAATCTGGGGGTAAAATCTGCTGCTTGACAAGTCTGATCCTGCTGGCCCTTTCTGTGGTGGCACCTTGGGTTTACACAGGTGCACAAAGCCACACGGTCCCTGTGCAGTGAGCCTGGGCACAGGGAGTCAGGGGCTTTTCTGTGATTCCTCAAGCTGCTGCTGGAGACAGCTTGCTCTGAGAATTCCTGCCACAGGTTTGGGCTTGCTATCCCAGCTGTGTTTAACACAGCCCACACTTACCTTCTGGGGTGCATCAGAGTACCACATCCCACTGAGTACACTGCAAACCAGCATGGTGTTCCTCTGCTGAGAAATCAGCTCCTCAGTCTGCCCTTTCTTTTTCCTGCTCCTTATTCTTCTGGCCCTGAGGCTTCCTGGGACCATGAAGAGCAAGGCATAGGTGAGAGGCCCTTGTGCCTCCGTGAGCAGGATGAGCCCAGCATCATGAGTATCTGAACGCTGAAGAAGACATCATGGAATTAGAGATTTATTTCAGGCTGCTGAAGGAGGACTAGCTGTATCAAAGATATTTTTAAAAAAAGGGTCTGTTTGTCCTGGATCAGCAGGCACCAAATGCAAACATTCATTCCTGCCCATCCACTCCCTGCTGAGCAGCCTGGAGCTGACTGCAACCAGGCTTTTAGGTCATACAGCTGCTACCAGTTTTCTGCTTCTTTCTCTTAGAAGCAGAAGAAAGCCATCCCTGGAGGTGTTCAAGAAAAGACTGGGTGGAGCACTTAGTACCATTGGATAGGGCTGGGTGATAGGTTGGACTGGATGCTCTTGGAGGTCTCTTCCAACCTGGCTTCTATTCTTTCTATTCTATTCTATTCTATTCTATTCTATTCTATTCTATTCTATTCTATTCTATTCTATTCTATTCTATTCTATTCTATTCTATTCTATTCTATTCTATTCTATTCTATTCTTCTATTCTATTCTTCTCTGGTTTGTCCTGTGCCCTTCATGACCAGACTTTCTGGCTGCCATCACTGACAACTCTCTTGTATGGGAAATTTGTAGCCTCTTCTGCTCAGGTGGGAAGAGAAGACTGTGTGTGACTGAGACCTGTATTTATCAGTTTATAGAAAATAAGGTTTTGGTGGCAAAGTAGTCAGTGACACCTGCCTTGGTGTCTTAGATGTATGAATAAGATATCCACGAGTGTCGAGAAATTAACAGAAATGAAGCTCTGGCACTGGTCTGCCTTTTGATGGGTAGGTAGGCAGTGAGCTGTCCTGCCAAGTCTGTTGAGAAAACACGACCATGGCTGGGAAGGGAGCATGTGACAGTTTGCTCTCCTGTCAAATCATTGACATGGTTGTGGGAAAAAAAAAAAAAAAAAAAGGAAAGGGAAAGGAGAAAAGGAAAAAGAAAAAGGAAAAAGAAGGAAAAGAAGGCAGCAAAGGTATTGCTTGTGCCCACCCAGGGCAGAAATGAGAGATCATACTGAGCCCAGAGGAGATGTACACCTTTCAAGCAGCCAGATATCTACCTTATTAAGTCTCAGTTTTAACACAGGGTAAGCCCCAGGGTCACAGGAGGAAAGCAGGAAGCAAAGGTTTTGGGGTAGATCCATCAGTGAATCCCGGTAAAGTACTTTTCCCACTCTAACTGCTATTAAAGGTTTGAAGTTTTGTTGTTGGTGGTGTTTTTTTTACCACTCAAACTGATTCCTCTTCTCCAGGCTCAGATTTGATTTAAAGCACTGTTAGGCTCCTTGTATCTATTTTGGATTACCCTGCTCAGACAAGCCTGCAGGCAGATCCCATTAGCACCTACTCTTTTCGTCACTTGGGTGAAGTCCTTTGGCGTGACCTGGAGGGTGATGAACAGCTGGAGGTGTAAACTCAGAGACAATCAGCGACTGCCGCAGCCTTGAGCAGGGACCAACTGATTTACCCACAGCGGATAAAATGTCACAAATAGCCATTAAACGCAATACAGGGTGCACCCACTCCTCCCTTTTTCTAAAATGTTTGTGATTTCTCTTTCTCTCACTTTTAGCAAATGCCCTGATGCATTACACGGCTGATAAGTACTAGGAAAGTTCCTTGTCTAAAGTTTTTTTTTTTCTTTGGAAGTTTTTAATAATTCAAATCTGACATAGGATATTACTGCAAGGGGCACTTCATCTTCTCAGCTGTGCAAAGGAGGACCTAGAACCTCCCTTTCTGATGCTGGAATACTCAAGGCTACTGCTTACAAATTATTAGGCCTAATTTAGCTTTTATTAATTCTGCCTTTCCCTAATTTTATTTCATAGCCCAATGAGATTGGCTGCTTGACATGATCCTCCCCACAGCAAATATATCGGTCAAAACCAGCCTGAGCTTTGCTGACCACCCTGCCTGTTAACTTTGGCTAAGCTCTTACAGGCAGAGAATTACCTTCTGCATCCAGGCAGCTCTGGCAGTAGTAATTCAATGGGAAGGGACTGGATTTCAACATTACAGACTCTGCTCTCTGCCTTAATCTTCAGGTGAGCTGGCAGAGCAGGGGCAGTTGTGAACTTCCTGAAAATAAGGAATTGTACCTACTGAGAGGTATTACATAATGTGGGTGGAACATAACAGGTAAATCTTTTCCATTTGTTCACATAAGTACCTGGGAAAACATTTATCTAAAATAATATCCATAGATGCATGTATGCATAGGTGTAGACAAATCTGGTGGGCTTGCAGATATTGCAAAGCAAGGATATAGGAAATGCAAACCTCTGCTTCCCAGGGTTATAATAGTTCATGACTACTCCGTTTAAGTCCTCTCACTACGTAACTGCCGGGGTGAAAATTAATTTTTATTTCTGTTCCTTCTGTACAGTGTTAAGCCTTTAATGTCAAGTGTGATGCTTTTGACACTCATAATAAGTATTAATTTGTAAACGAATTTATTTATAGGCTTTGCTATATGCGTTCAGTACCAGCAAGTCTGAATGCCCTTCAAAAGTTGCTAGGTGACACTGTCATACCTCAGTCTAAAGAACAAATGAGAGCTGGCAATGTTGATGCAGTGACTTTCACAAAGCATCCTTCTTTCACTGCACCAGAGGCTTTTTTTCACCCAAAAATCATTGTAGGTTTGTTATGAGCTGCAAGCAAGCTCGAATTATACTTTTCAGCAGTTACGATTTAGTTAAAAACTAAGCTGGTTCATAAAGCAAATCTTTCCATGTTGTCTTTGTGGAAATCAGAGACTGTTCATATATTTGCATGAGCAACAGTATTCATAGACTGGTCCTGGGGGAAAAAAAGAAACCCAAACCCCACAAAAACCCAACAGCCAAACCCAAACATTTTCACAGCTTTTAACCTGAATTGCATTTATTGAATAGCTGATTCCTTCTCTTTCTGTCTGAATTGAAATGGAGAAGAGCTGAAGTATACCATTTTTGTAGCACTCTTTCACATTCAGGAAGCAGGTTAAACCTGCCCACCTCCCCCCCTCCCAACCACTGTGGAACTAAGGTTCTATGTAGAATGCAGAACCACAGGAGTGCATGTACCTGCTTGTGAACCCAGCAGAGAGGGGTCAATGCTGCCAATATGGATCCTTGGTCAGAACAAGCTGTTTTTTTTTTTTTTTTTTTTTTTTTTTTTNGAGCTTTATGGCAGGGAAAAGGATAAAGAGAGAAAACACCTTTTGATTTTTTTCCCCATAATTTCATTTATTTTTTTTTTCCCCTTGAAACAGACATTTCCTGATTTCTTTCCCCCTTGTTTCGGAACAGTAACGATGCTACATTGACTCAGGGTGTTCACAAGGTGTTTCCACTTACATGGAATTGGTGAGAAATGTGTCTTAACAATTTCCCTGCAGATAGGACCCTATGGAGCTGGGAAATGTCTCTCAGTGGGACTCATGTGCAGCAGAATTGTGAGTTTGAACAGGGGTCATCAATGGACTTTCAAGGCTTTGGCCTGGCTCTCTATAGCAACATTTTTGTGATCCAAATTGGCATTGATTTGAGATGTGGTCCTCTGCAGGGTAAACAATAGCTTGAAGCAGCTGCTAATTAGCTCAGCTCTGTTTGGTTCTTGCTTTTCATGTCTAGATACCTCCTTCAGAAATAAGTAGCAGAAGGAAAACATCCAAGCAGAAGAATCAGAAGGCAAAGGAAAAGAAATGGATGGGGATTGCGAGTGAAAAATTAATGAGGAGAGACCTCATTTCACAAGGCTTATATAAAGCAGGGCTGTATCTGTGCAAGGAACAGTGACCCAGAAAGACAAATCTGTAAAAATTTAGAGCAAGGTGCAAAACTTAGTCGCCTTGGGGAAGCCCTCCCAGATGCACCTACATTCACAAACAAGAACCCCTGGTTTATGGCTACTGCGAACTCTTCTTTGAAGTTTCTACCTGATGGTCCCACCCCTTCAGGAGCTCCTCCTTTGGGAGGCAGCAGAGCTTTCAGCACTTACAGAGAAGGTGGTGGTTGAACTTGAGTCCAGAGAAACAGCGCCGTGGGGCTGCTGTGGCTTCTCACACATTTATTGTGGGATAGCAATCCTCCTTATGCAGCCATGGTTCCTCTATTTATTCATCAAATATAAACATAAACATAAACAGAAACATATGTGTGCATATGTGCGTGTGTGTATCTAAATAAAAGCATTTAGCTTCTGGCCAAGATGAAAGTCTTTGTAACACTGCTGCTGTCTGATGAGAATTGCCTTTCTGGGAAAGTTCTCATTATTTTACAGTTCAAACCCTCAATTAATGGGCACCTCCTTTCAAAGCCAATTCCAGAAGAAAAAGACCTTCAGTTTGTCGCATGACAGGGCTGAGATTCTCACCCCAAATGTTCACTACTTGACACCTGGCAATAGTACTCTTCACAGGTTCCCTGGAACCCTGAGCACCTACAGGAGTGCCAGTTCTGCACACTGCTTTGAATTGTACTCCTTGCTTACTTGCCTATTGCCCTGAATGGAAACTCAGGAGAATATGTTCTAGATTAATAACATCTCATGCACCACTGAGTGGCTCAGTCTCTGATGCTCTCCAATATTGCAGATGGCACCAAGATGCATGTCAGAGTTGACTTGCTAGAAGGCAGGGACCTGGACAGGCTGGAGAGGTTGCCCAGGCCAACCTCATGAAATTCAACAAGGCCAAGTGTAAGGTCCTGCACCTGGGTGGGCACAATTACAAGCACAAATCCAGGCTGGGTGGCGAATGGCTGAGAGAGGAAAAAGACCTGGGGGTCTGGGGTGATGAAAAGCTCAATGTGAGCTGGCAGTGTGTGCGCAGCCCAGACAGCAGTCATGTGCTGAGCTGCAGCAAGAGCAGTGTGGACAGCAGGGCAAGGAAGGAGATTCTCCCCGTTTGCTCTGCTCTCGTCAGACCCCACCTGGAGTTCCTGTTGCATCACATAAGCTTTTTCTCTGGGTAGCAGCATCTGTTAGCAGTCAGTCTAATTTGATTGTTTCCAAACCAGAAAGGACAGCTGTCAGCCACCTCCCAGAATGGATTCAAAGGTATAATCAAGAAATCCTTGCTAAGAAGTTCTTCAAAGCTTATCGCTCTTCAAAAGACTGTGAAGACAACACACTACTCAATTTGCTCTAATGGACAGGTGCAATCAGGTATTTAGTGTCTCATTAGTATTGACTGGCAAGACTTAAAGGAATTTGAATGCTATGGATGTTACCTGCTAGACTGGCAGGTCATGAATCTGTGCTGATAAATATTTCTACTCGCACAAAAGCCTAATTCCAGTTTATTTTCCAAGGTGTTAAGTATTCAAATAAAGAATGTTTAAAACTTACACTTTCTGAATCTGCTCGATTTCCCTTAAAAAAAATTGCTTTTAGTTCTCATTGAACCATCATACATTAGCAATGAATTCTCCTGGTCAGTCTTGTGCTGGTTTGAGGCTAATTGGAATATTTTACTGAGAGAAATTAAATCCTTGGCTGTGAGGAGAAAAAAAAACGGTGAACTATATCACTCATCATCCTGCTGAGAGAAGGCAGTAGTCAAAATATAAGACACTCACTTCTCACACACTTCTCAGTTCTCACTTGCTTCTTTTCCTTCTCTCTGTTGTGTGGTTGCATCTGCCTTAATCCTTTAATGCCATCTAACCTTTTTCCTCTAAGCTCCTTGTCATCTTTTTGACATCTCACCTCAGATCTCTCTGGATTTATCACATGAGAAATACAGGATTTGTCTGGTTATTTCTGAAGGGAGGGGGAAGAGGGGGAGGAGATTTGGGTTGGGAGCCTCCTGGCAGTCTTACTGTTTTGAGAAGGATTTTTTGTTTCTGTATTACTTTTAACTTGCATATAACTGTAAATATTTGTGTATGTTTATATATACATGCTTGTAATTGTGCTAAGCTGCAAACATAGTTTCCTTAACTTCCAGCCAACTGAGAGTACTCTGGTGAATTCATGGGGGGGCGGGGAGCTGGCAATTCCCAAACCATCACAAGAGTGATCTGGGATCAATATTTCCTGGTCTCTTCTGACTCCACCGCTTTTGCCAGCATGCCAGCCACTGCTGAGTTAAAGTATATTTATTCTTATATCACTTGTAGCAGAGATTATTATTTCCTCTTGCAGACTCAGAGGGCAACCACAGTGAGCCTGCTCCCCAGCTTCTGGGAGGAATTGAGCTCTGTCAGCATCGCTGAGTGGCACCTGCAACTGATGAACCCTGAGGCAGCGTGTTTATTTTCCTAAGCAAGAGCTGCCCAGGGCTGGAATACCCTGGGGGACATCAGCTGGCAAGGCAGCCTTACCTTCCTTATTTTAGGCTATTATGTATTTTGGTTTTGCTTAAGAGTGCTGCTGCAGAGGGGAAGGCTATTAATCCATCTGTTGCATAGCTAGGTCTAGAAAAACACACACTTCCCACAGTCTGTATTCTTTCTGCTTTAGCAGCACAGAATCCATTTTGCTATTGGCACCTGCATCTTTTTGACCTCGGACCTCTGCGCTGGGGAAGGAGCATCCCAAGAGGAAAGCTCATGTAGCCAGCAAGTGACTTCTTAACCTCGAGATACTAATTAAAAAATGCCCTTGAGTCAACTCCAAGTCAGGTAACAAAACAAAATGCCCCAAAAAGCCTGGAGAAGGATACGTGTTCAGTAAATAAGAAGACCTGTAAGACCTTGCTGTTAGTGACAGGCAGATGGTTTCAGCATATAGACTTTAGGTCTTGAAAGCTTTTTAAAACCACTTATGCACAGTTTCTTTTATTTATTTATTTTTTTCCCCCCCAGAAATACAGCTGAATTGTTCACTTTCCTCTTCCCAAAGATCTGATTATTTAGCAGAGTTGAACTGTCAGTGGCTGAACAAAGAACTCTGCACATCATTTTTATCACAAATTCCCTGTTTTGACCTTTGTGAGCTGCAATGCAATATTTTCCATGCTGAAAGACAATTGATTAGAGCTTGATAAATACTTATAGATAGACAAAATATTTCTCGAATGTGAGCATTTAGGGGATTCTGAACAATTTCCTATCCCATATCAATCTTTAAAAGAGTTTTCATTTATCACTGAACACCATATCTAAATAAGCTATAAAACAAAGTCTTGCCTGTAAACCATTGACTATCTGCTTTTTATCAAATCCAATTAATTTGCACTTTAACCTACTTTCTACTTTTTTTTTTTTTTTAAGGTGATTGTAACTTTCCAGTATGAGAGTAAAATATTGTTACATGTAACAAATAGAGCATATCTAAGGATGTACTTTCGATGAAATATATTTCAGACTTTTGATGTTTGTGGTCATTAGCATGAAGGTTAATGATAATAGGAATAATAGCAAGCAATAGCTGCTGAAACTCTTACAAAAAAAAAAAAGCAACAAAGTGAACATGAACCTTACATATACTGATATTTATGTGCAACTATTATCCTTGTAGTTGAATAACTCTGCAAATTCCATTTTGCTTTAAGATTTCTGAATTTTATATACCAAAAACATTGTATGGAAAGCTGATGTTCTGAAAATGGACTGCATCATGATAAAATTTTGCCACAAGCCACATGATTCTTAGGAAGTATACACTTCTGTTTCAGTTGATTCCCAGTCCAGTTGACTCCCAGATAGATAAATCCAGAAAATTTAGACTCTAGTGAAAGTGATGGTTGGAGTCAATGATCTTGAAGGTCTTTTCCAACCTAAATGATTCTATCATTCTGAGCCAAATTAAAAAAAAAAAACAAAAAACCAAAGACATTCCTGCTTCTTAGTATATGCAGGACATGCCTCAGTGCCACTGAATGCACTAAAGGCTTTGCCCTTGACCCCAGAAGGCGGCAGAGTGCTCCCTCCAGCACAACACCCACCCCTGCTTTCACAGATTTCTACTCTCTTCCAACCTGCCCTTCAATCTTAGGATGTGCTAATGAAATTGCTCTAATAAATGAGTGGTTACTGACCCAAATATACAAATGCAGACCCCCTCCAAAAATGATGAAGCCCTTCAAGAAAAAAAGTCTGTACTTGTATGCTGTGATTAAAAATCCAGTTTTGGAAACACATAATAAATATAAACCAGAGAGAGCTCTTAAAGATGGGCTATAGCTGATTTCCCTTTACAGCTTGTCTTTGAGTTTCTCTGGTTGCTAAGATACCAGCAGTATCACCTTGCACTATGTCTTTGGGATTTGAAGATTTATAGTTTCTTGCCCTCTTGTAAAAGTCTCCTCCATTTATTGCATCTATACATTTACCTGCACCTTTCCCTTCAGAAAGAGCAGGTGGAGAGTGTAAGTGAGACTCTCCACGCATATAAAGGAAGAGACCTCCAGTTCCTCCAGCGGAGCACTCCTACCTCCCAACCACTTACAATCTGGCCTGGTAAATGCAGCTGCTTTATTTAGAAACTAACAGTTTTGAGGTTGTGTCATACCAGGTAATGAAGACTCTTCTATAAATGCAAATAACTTCACTAAAAGATGCCAGAATTATTTTATGTGAGTGTTCTAGTTTTCAAAGTTAACTTCCAAGTTCTGTGCTCAACTACCAGATTACCTCTGTCAAAACAATTTTCCTGTCTAAATGGTTTTGTATTACAGTCCTCTACCGTCAGCCCTGAACTATCATGAAGCCTCCAGGCTGGGGAAGTTATCTCCAGGATTTTATAAATGATGATGTCCATTTCCAGGAGAACTGAAGATTGAGTGATTTGAAAGAAACTCACTCTTTAAAGATCATCACTCTCACTAAGCATGATTAAACACTATATAAATTAACATTATTTGCTGATAGAAAAATCAAAGCATTTGCCCCCAGCATGCTGACATTTACAGCAGTGGAGAACATTTGCACAGTTTATGCTTATAATAACAGATGAGGTATGAAATGGATTCTGATAATGCTTTGAACACCATGGAAGTCTTCTCATTTTTCACAGCATATGAGGTTGCTCTGGATCCTGACCATTATTGGGATATATTTCTATTCAGTAGAAGTAATGAAAAGCTTCAGTGATGGATAGTGGATGAATCTTTAAAGGTCCAGTAAGCAGGTTGTCTTCAAGCAAGCCCCACTGCAGTTCTGATCTCATTCCTTGCAGGTGGGTTTTTTGTTTGTTTGGTTGGTTTTGGGTTTTCTTAATAAAGACTTGGGTAGGCAAATAGCTGATGTGGATTGTGTGTAACTCCTTGCTGCAAAGAGATCAGATTCTCTCTTGAGATGCTCTGCTGTCTTGCATTTCTGTGAAATGATGATATACCACAAATAACCACTTATGTGGAGTGATCTCAAGAAAACTGCAAATTAGTCTAAATTTTAAATGAATGCAAGTCAAATTCACTTGTGGTGCCAGAGTATTCCTTTAACAGGAAAAACGTATCAGGATTTGAAATAAGTATTAGGATTTAAAATATTTATTTGATTTGTGCTTGGACTCCTTTATTGAAAGGTGCTGGAGAGTTAAATTCCTTTGGGTTATAAATTTTAGTTTGGGTTTTTCTTCTTTTTTAATATTTTTATCTGAGAACTAATAGCTTCAAGCAATATTCTGGCTCTTTGATGTGTCTGGACTACATTCCCTCCTTACTGTGAAACTGAAGATTATCAAAAGGAGCAAAGGATCTTAAGAACATATTCCCATAGTTTATATATATCTTCACATTTTTTGAGAAATCTTAATTGAATCTTTACAGCATTATTGCCTCACAAAACAAGAGTAAATGCAACATTATTTTAGACTACTAAGAGTAGGGCCAATGTTCACAGGCCTTCACACTTAACTGAGCACATACATGGATGAATACTTTACTCCTTCTACCCATAAAATATGTTAAACAGACAATTGAAGCCCTGACTGACCACTGAGAAATGCTTGAAAGTAATCTAAGGATCTCACTCATGGTTTTGGTTCTTACTAGTCCAACTGTTGCTCCATACTTTGTACACAGTAAGAAAATTAAGAATCTGCTCTCTGCCTCAAGATCTTCATTTACTGGCCAGATAAAATAGTTGGGGCAATTAAAAAGGCAGGAATTATAAAAATACGTAGTTATTTTTATTTCTGAAAAGCCTTGTCCACAAACTGTATGCAAATGAGTCAAATTTGGGTTCTAATTTGGTCAGGAAAAATCCTCACAAGGATGCTTATGGGTAATTTAGTAATTCAGGAGAATCAGAAAATTGGAAAAAGTTTAGCCACAAAATAGCTTCATCCCACTTAAAAACAGGCAGTCTGGAGCCCTAGGGTAAGTCTGTTCCCAGAATCACAGAATTAACCAGGTTGGAAGATACCTCTGGGATCAAGTCCAAACTAACACCTAACCCTTCTAATTAACTAAACCATGGCACTAAGTGCCTCATGCAGCTGCCTCTTAAACACCTCCAGGGATGGTAACTCCACTAACTCCCAGGGCAGCCCATTCCAATGCAAATCATTCTTTCTGTGTAGAACTTCTTCCTGGTGCTTTTGAGACTCTGTCCTCTTGTTCTGTCACTGGGTGGCTGGGTAAAGAGACCAACCCCCTCCTGGCAATAAGGTCTCCCCTGAGCCTCCTCTTCTCAAGGCTGAACAACCTGGACACACTGCTGGCTCATATTCAGTCACCTGTTAACCAGTACTCCCAGGTCCCTCTCTGCCTGGCTGCTCTCCAGCCACTCTGTCCCCATCTTTAGTGCTAAATGGGGTTGTTTTGGCCAAAGTGCAGAACCTGGCACTTGGTCTTGCTAAAACTCGTGGCACTGGACTGCGCCCATCTGTCCAGCCTGTCCAGGTACCTCTGCAGAGCCCTCCTACCCTCTAACAGATCCACACCTGCTCCCAATTTGTGTCATCTGAAAACTCACCGATGCTGGACTCAATCCCCTCATCCAGATCATCAATGAATACGATTCTGTGATCTGCCAGCTCTCTCAGCATGCTAGGATGGATCCCACCTGGTCCCATAGGCTTGTGAGGATTGAAGAGACTCAACAAGTCCATAACTGCTTCCTCCTTCCTTCTACTCACAGCCATGGAGTAGAAGTTAGCGAGAGTCCTTTGGCTCTTTTGTGGCAGTGTCTGGAAGTGCTCAGCTGTTCCCGTGAAGGGTGAGGGTTTTCGGCAGAGGCAGGTGCCTCCAGCAGGAAGTCAGGATGCAGTGGGCTGAAAGCTGGGGGTTGTGTTCTTTCTCTTCACCCTTCTTCAAGATGCACCTCCAGGTCCTCCTCCAGATTCCACTAGACAAATGTGTCCAGTTGCCATATCTATATGCTGGGGCAATTTGCTCTTCCCCTTTTGAGCCCACAGCGGTGGGGGAAAGAACTTTGTGCCTACTTCCTCCCCCATTCCAGACCTCTGGAGCTGGAGGCATCCCTCCGAAACCTCTAGTGAGGAAGGGAGTTGGGAGTGCCCTGCCGCACCAGAAGATGCTTAAACACTGTGAAAGAGGACCCATTCAGACTGAGCAAATAAGGCTGTTTGCTCTTGCAGGCAGAAGTCTTTATAACTGAAGGATGAACAAAACAAGATAGGCTCCAATAAAACTTCACTTGAATTTTAAATGAGCTCTGCTAACCTGCTTGCAGCCTACTGATTTACATTTATCCTTTTTTTGAATAAAATGAGTAAGTGTACAGGAGTTTCCTAAATTATCTGTTTGAGATAAAATAGAACAATTTTAATTAACCAGGGAGGATACTGGGATACAAAAGGAAACCCCTGGCTGTGTTTGAGCTCATCTTCCAAAGCACTGGGTGTTTATTTTACATATTTTTCAGTGACTGCGAATAATATGCTCTTTCCATCTGCAGCTTTTTGGATGCTTACCATCTCATGCAAAGTATGCTGCCCAGGAAAAATACCTGATGATCCACTGGAACAGCCCACAGTAGTGTAAACACAGCAGCTATTAAACCAAAGCACTCAACTCCAGAGCCCAGCTTTGCTTTCTGGCTGGCTTCAATCTCTTACAGGAACTACAAGCAAAATGGAGAATGAGATCTGAACAGCACAAAACATAACAGAGCTCTGAAACTTGTCAGAATTATCTGAAGTAGTTGAAGGGATTATTGGGGGCTCTTGTGCCACCCTTCTGTGGCAGAGAAACACCCTCCAGTGCTGGCAGCAATGATAGGTCAAAGTGCTTCCCCTCCCCAGTCCCACAGAGATCTTGGCTTAGCTTATTGGGGCTGAATGGATGACAACAACAAAGCAGCAGCTAATGACATAGTTTCTGTGAAGTCAGTCAAAATTCTGTTTCTGTGGAGCCAAAGCTTGACATTTTAGTTACAGTGATGATAATTTGTAGAGCCCTGCTCTCCTGTGGAAAAACACAATAACCACATGAGTTCTTTGGGCACTAATGTGGCAAGAAACCTGCAGAGTACATCTGGAGGTGGCAGCACACTTCAGTAGCTGCACTGGTGATGGTTAAATAATCATCACCTTCAATGTCTTCAGACAGCAGACATCTACCTCTTTGATATTTTTGGAAAAATAATGGTTCAGACTCTAGCAATTCTCAGTCTTGTTTATGTAGCTGAGAATAATCAGGTGTTGTATTAAAGAGCCAGGCAGCAAGTACTGTTCACAGTTTTCTCAGGTACCGAGAATTGCAGTAAGTTCCAATCACTGGCAATGTCAAAAGTACTTTATAGATCTTTGGTGTTATTTGATCACCTCTCTAAATCCCACCCTCTGTGATCATTACCTTCAAGAGTCTCTTGTCTCCACATTTATATTTTTACTCATCAGTGCAGCTTACAAGCACCTAATCATGCTACATCCTGCCCGCAGTCACCTTACCCTAAAGCAAACAGCTCTGTACTCCCACATCACCTCAAACTGCAATCAAACAAATGAATTAAACATTGCAGCATCAGCCAACAAAGTGACAAAATATACACAGTTCATCCTTGGGAAAACTGGGTTTTGTGCTGGAGCACAATGCACATCTCTCTACACAATTTAAAACCTTATTTTGTATTTCTGAGACATCTAAGAGAAGAGAACAAACTCAATTCTTCTCTTTGCCTTTTTTTTCCCCTTTGGCCTTTTCCCATACCTGTTCATCCTTCTTGAACATTTGTATAATTTTGTTATCTAGTTTATATGATAAGCACTCCTATACTGTGGCCTCTGAAAACACAAATTTGCCACTCATGAGTGGCAACTGGAAAAACCACTCTGCCTCTGTTTTAGTGCTCTCAACAACACACCAAGTCACAACCATATTATATTTATTACTATAAAAACATTTCACATTTTATAATAAAGTGTAGAAGAAATTCACATAATCTTGAAGTTCAAAGGAAATGGGCCACTGAATATAAAAACACGGCTGTGAATTGTAAAGGCTTGATCCTAGGTCTTGTCACCCAAGGTCCATTGTCAGCAAGTGAGCAAACATTTGAGCAATCTCACACTCCATTGTCAATAATCTCAGCTATGCCCAATCCCCTTCATTTTGTACATCATACAATAAGCCACCCCCAAAGCTCTCTTTCTGAATTGTTTTACACCTGACTACTTTAAGAATTACAGTTCTATGTGTGCTCTTGCTCTGGCTAATAGAAATCCCAGTGGCAGACATGTTACTCAGTTGTGCCTGAGCGGCTTTTAAGTTAACTTCTTGAAGAATATGGTTACAATAATTACTGTAATACACAGAAGTTAAATTAGTATTTCCTACATGGGTTATTAAACAGATCACATATTGTGATAGGTAGTAAATAGCTAACTTAATTTAGCATGTATAAAAAAAAATAGCTAAAAAATTACTTAAATCAGAACCAGTGTTAGATTCACAAAAAGTAGAGATGGCTTCAATTTAAAACATAGTTAAGATTTCATCCTGCATTGTAAAGAGAAACTTGAGAAGTGGTCTTACTAGTCAACATTTCTATAAGAAATACCAAAGTCACCTTTCATTGCATTGCAATAGGTAGTTTTTTTCTTGCATCTTGTTGCCCTGTGATACTGAAAAAGGTGACTCTATTATGCATATTTAGGCCATTCTTCACCGTGTGCTTACTGCAATGTGATTAGTGACCTTCATACACTGCTTGTCAAAATCTCCATTGAGATCTCCATCAACTACTGAATGTAACCAACTGTGGGGAGGAGCATGATTTATACTTGATCGAATCCAGCAACACTACACAATAATATGGAAAATAGAAGGAAGGAACTGAATTTCTAGATGAAAAAGCACGGACAACTTTAGAATTCTGGAACATAAATCCTTGAATTTTTCTTGTTTATCTGTCTACTTTTGTTGGTATGAAGAAGACTCCACTCATACCCAAGTTATCCTGTAAATTCTTGTAGTTCAGTTTTAGCATTCTTCTACTTCAAAAACTCTTTTTGCCCCTTATCTTAAAAGTATCAGGGCAAACCACTGCCTGCATAAAAATACTGAGCTTACTGTTCAGAGTAAGCACACTATAGACTTGATACTACTATATGAACAAAGTCAATATATTAAAAACCAGACCATTCTCTAGTCTTATTCAGATGCTGTTATTCTGTAAATAACCTTTAGTACCAGGAGGTAACATATTTTGCAGGCAGAACTGTAACTTTTAAGTTAGTAAGTTCTAACTTTGACAGTAGAATGTATTGCTGTAAGAGTTGGCTTAATATAGAATGGATTCTCTTTCTATTACCTCAATAGCATAACAATATTGAAATATCACTAGTACAATTATCCCTATTGCTATGAAAGGAAAATATTCCTTGATAAAAAAAGGTAATTGTACATTTTCCAGCAACTCTGTGATGCTCATGGAACATTCCTCTAATGAGACAAAAGTAGGTAGATCAAGAAGTCATGTAATGACAAATCCAAACTATATATGCACTTAAGAAAAGTTGCATATTAGAGGTATTGCACTAGTCCACACACCTCTCTCCCATTCTATAGTGAGCATCATCATTAAGTATAAAAAGACTTTATTTTCCCTATGGTATCCTTCTCCAGATGGGTTGTGGATTCCACTTCTGAACGTTTCTTCAGAGTGTCACTGCACTCACAGATCGCCGATGGCTCCCATGGCTAAAGTTCTTGGCATTATCTTTAGTTAGTTTGCCACTGTTCTGTCCAGGAGTTGTTACTCTGCTGGGTACAATGGGGTAATGGCCAGAGAAAAGTCCTGCTGAAGGGTCTGTAGCAGCCGATTCTTCCTCTGCCCACCTATTATAGAAATAGTAGCCTTCTTCTGGTATCTGTTTCTTGAGAGGATTCACTTCAGACATGGGAAGTCCCTGACTTTCTGTGTCTCCAGGCATAGCTGCTGTGGCTGCTGGGTGTAAAAACGGTGAGACACATAAGTGGTTCACATTTTGGTAAAGGTCTTCATTAGGTGCAGGTGATGTTACAGGTGCACCAGAAGTAGTTAGTTTCGTTGATCTCAATTTCTGGATTTCAAGGTCCCGTTGCTCTTTGGGAAGTTTATCTAGCTGCTGTGCTTTCAGAATCAAAGATGTTCCAAAGGTTCCCCGTAGAACAAAAATCAAGAATCTGATAAAATAGGAAGAGAATGGATTGTGTTACCAATGCTTCCATCCATAATCTGCATCACATAACACAAATCCCATTGCTAATTTTCCTTCCTTTACAGGAATCTGGTAGACACCTCGTACCAGGCAGATGAAAGCTGACTCATGTGTCTTTATGCAACATGTAACTACCTTACCTTGACCTTTATAGAGTCAACTAGATGTATAGAAATACTAAATAAATAATAGCAGTGCTGTCTGATTGCTGAACAGATCAAGAAGGATATACAGAAAATCACTGAGAGATGTAGCAACTGAGGAGATTTAGATTATATTTATAGTGCTAAAGCAAACTAAAGAAGGACTCTGAATTTGATAGATAATACTAACCCAAAAATTAAAAAAAACTCAGCTTGTGGACTTGCTCAGGAAGCAGTAAATAAAATGTGTCCTACCTGCCCTTTTTAGGATGGAGAACTTATATAACTATATATTGTGTGCAGTGAGAGAGCACACATCCTCTCACTGTGTCAAGTCAGTTTTGTCTGAAAACCAAAGTCTCTTGCAAAGCAACTTGCTAAGAATATTTGACCTTAACATAGATGGTCTCAATGTGTATTTTAAAGCAAACATGGGGACTCTTTGAAATTGTATTAAGAAAGCTGCCACCTTCACATCCTGCTGCTAAATGCATGCATAAATAACAAGATTAAAAAGCCTAACGAGCTAATTACAGAAAAGGCTTTTTTAAGGCAGTGGGTTTTTCAGATCCATCTGCACAGGTAGGAGTGAATAAACACATACTGGGCTATGCCTGTGCTCAGGCAGGCCAGTCCCATAGCATCTCAGGTCTGGGAGCTGTGCACTTGGTAATTGCAGTTGGACAGGTAAGAACACAACTACAGAGGTCCTAGGTCCATCTGAGTGGATCTAGTATGGATCATATTATCCTGTCTTTCACCTCAAGTTGTCTTCTGTATCTGCTGTAAAAGTTGCAGGTAGACCAGGCAAGAGGTCAGAGAAAGGAAGGAAAACTCTGTCTTCCATCCTGTTCAAGGGGCTTGTGGACCTGGAGCTTAGTGCTGGGTCAAAGGCTGGGCTGGGTGATCTTTGAGATGTCTTCCAACCAGATGCATTCTGTGAGCTGTTTTCACTTGCTCCAGTTCTTCCCACAGCCCTGCAGTGTGTGAGATCTGTAGGACCTCTGCAAGGCTTTCTGGCAGATTATAGTCTGCCTTCCAAAGCTGAAGAAACATGTCCAGTTAGTATTTTGAAATCCTCCAAGAGAAACAGTGCCTGGCTTTGCCAGCAAATGAACATGAAATTCAGATCCCTTTCTTCTCAGACTCGAGGGTTTTAGTACCTTACGTTGTGCTGTTCATGTCCCAAAGCCAAGTTCAGAGGCAGCTTTGAGACACAGACGCACAGAAATGCGTTCTGTGCCAAGCACTGCCAGACTGTGCTCCAGGGAGAGCCTGCATGCAGAAGGGACACAGGTGAGAACCCCCACAGTGCCTGCAGGGTCTCCAAAGTGTCAGCTAGCACAGAAGGCAGCAGTGAAAGGAAGAACCAAGGAAAGCAAGGATTTTAACAAAACCTCTTAGAAAGAAACCAGAATCTCAAGGCTCCAATGGTTTCCAAAGGAGACAGTGGGGGAGCAGGCAGCATGATGAGAAGAACCAAGCGAAACTTCCTATCAATTGTGATTTAACAAAAGGTGGTTTCACCACTGCTATGATGTGCTGGGACAGCTAAGTTGTACCAGAAGCTAGGGGCTGGACAATAATCTGGGATACCTATGTGAAGGAGCAGAAGCACTCCAATTTTGAATATATCAATATATAAATCTTTAAGCTCAGTGTTCTGCTGAGGCACCAACAATCTTAACCTTGCTGAATTCCCAAGAAGGATGTAAGAGTTTTCTAACCACTTTTTTTTTTTGGATGTAGCTCAGGGTCAAAAATGACAGTGTGAATGAAGGCTGATAGGAAACCAGAAATCACACAGGAACACAACAGACTGGAAAAAGATGCCCTGCCTAGAAGACAAGAGACCTTTCTGAACTATGTGTTGTTTATCCTGACATGAAGTTACATAAGACAAAATCACAAGACCATCTTAACTCAAATGGGCAAATAATTTGAAGAAAAATATTATCTAGTCTTGAAAGGTTCTTTTTTTTTTTTAGACAAAGTGAAGGCTCAGATTCTAATGCCTTACAGCACTTACAAAATCAGATACTAAAAATATTTTCCTGATTTTTGCAATATGAATGTGCTGCACTACTTTATGACAATTAGGAACAGAAGGAAACTCTAAAGATAGTCAAACAAACCCATTACTTCCATTGTTCAGGCACACATAAGTGGTGCAACTCAGACAAAGCTTACCTGCTTAAAGAACCATTAAGATATCAGGGCCCAAAAGTAGTTAGATTAACATATGCATATATGAGAACAGAACCACTATGTTCTCAGATCCTTTTTTTTTTTTTTAAGCAACTTATTAAAATAATTATTCCTCTCCAAATATTATTCAGCCTCAGTTAAAGCTATCTTTAACATAACTGATTTGTTGCACTGTGTAAAACTATAATTCAGAAATACAAAAAATTATTTCATATAGAAACATTGTTAGATTTGGCTTAGTAATGCACTCTAATGTGCTTAAGGAACAGATTAAAGCATACAGGAGTGTTTCAAAGACTTGCCTTCTAGCCTTGATCAGCAGGACAACATTCTGTCTGTGATAGCGAAAAATTACATAGCAGATGTGTGCCGGTAAACTTTGAAACACCCCAAAAAGAAAGGTTTTCCTGATGGGACAACTCAAGCAGTAGATACATAGTGACTCATCTAAGGTTATATAACTGGATAAATGAATGGCTCATGAACTGGAAAGTTGAACCCAGGCATCTGACTTCCACAGTGATCACTTATCCCTCTGCAGCACACATGCCCCACATATCACATTTCTATACACAACATGATTATTGTTATTTCATTGGAATGCCTGCACGTCCACAAAATGAAAACTGAGAGGAAACTGCATCACTCAGACCTTGGCAAGAGCGCGATGACCGGGGTAGTAAGGCACAGTAACCAGAAGGTGGGCTCCGAAAGCTGTTTCTCCATAATCCAGTATGGGCTGGTGGGAGGGTTGCAGGCCACACAGATGGCATTGTAGATGAGAGAGAAGACGAGGTAAAACAGCACACTGCCAATCATTGTTACCAGGTGGTACAGGGTCTGTAAGTAGAATTGCATGAAAAGAGAGCAATGCTTGTGAGACTCTGGCTCTGGGTGTAAGACAGAAGGTTATGAAGGCAGGTTGGAAAGAACATAGGCAATAGTCCATGCTACTGAAAAGTATAGTAAGAGAAACAACTGGAGACTAAGAAACTTACACTTGGATATTAACTTACAAAACAAATTACACCTGGAGATTAACTTACAAAACAACAGTGAATACAGTTCTTCAAGAAACATATTCTCATATATTGAAGTGTGTAAAAACTGTGCCCTGTGCTGGTCCAAAGGCACAGTACAAACAAAATCTGTTGCTGTGCTGTCCTGAGGGTAATAATTCTGGCGCATTGTGAAATCTCTGTGCATCTGTTACTTGCTTTTTGTGACCTGGAACTCAGGCAAATGACTCTGAAATACACTGCCATGCCTACACAGTGGTCACAAAAGAATGAAACAGGACAGGTGAAACACATACCCATGTTTTCATTTCTAGTGCCTGGTGCAAGAGAATGGTCAGGAGGGAGATGGTATTGATGGAGTTTCCGAAGGAAAACACGTCTATGTCAGAGCCTTTGTATGTCTAGAAAACAGGAAGACAGACTGTAATGAAACTTCACTGCACAGAAGTAAATGTTTCTATTTTTTAAAGGATGATAGGAGAATGAGAATATTAATGACCATGGTACTTACCAAATAGGGGACAAAGAAACAAATGAGGCTCTGATAGAAGGCATCCAACATTGTAATAATAAAAGTTGACAGCTTGTATATCTGCAGGAATTTATAGATAACAACCATCACGATGGGACACACATCTATAATGCAGATGCAAGTGCTGTCTGTTTTCCTTTCGTTCCCACTACTGATTATAGCTAGCTGGTATCCCTTCATGAGTAAATGCCTCCTGAACAGCTGGTTTAGCCCAAAGGCTTATCTCATAATAAGCATTTTCTGTGTTAAATAAAGACAAACCTTAGGAAGATGAGACAGTCAGCTAAGCCGAATGTTACGAAGCCCTAATTCCTCCACAAAGGATCCCAGTCCTCAAAACCTTTTTTAAAGGAAGCTCTTCCTAGAGCTATAGAACGGGTCAAAAATCCTTCCCGTTGAGATTAATTCTGTTGAAATATCTATTTTGTGACATTTTAATTTGACTACTGGTCATATTTAAACTTATCTAGTGACCTGTCGGGCCATGCTTCCATGGAGTGGGATGCATCATTGGAGTGACAGAAGGCTAGGCTCCTGCTGTCTCAATTCAGACAAAATGTCAAAGCAACAACAATGACCTCTTCAAAATGGTAAAGAACATGTATTTCACATATAGCTGAGGTCTGAGAGTTCCTAAAAAAAGAGATGGGAAATCTTACAAAGATTCCTCAAATTCTGCACTCCCTTGCCTAGGTTTAAAAAAAAACAAACCCAATGTGAATCCCCAGGGTTCATCAGCGCTAAAAAAGCACAGTCTGGGATAATGAAAGTTGGTATTACAAAACAAAGAGAATTCCTAAGCACCCTGCAATTTTGTGATTTAAAACTAAAGCCACTTCAAATTTCGCTTATTAGCATTTTAATAATTTCCTTTTAAAGATGTAAAGGCAATTTGGGAATAAGTGCTACTGCACTGTGTGTGTATGCAAACCCAGATGTTTATGCCTGTCTGTGTATGCTTCTTGCAAACACACAGAGGTCAGACTGGTTCTCTAAACCTGGCAGGCAAATTGAGGTGAAAAGCAGCATGTTTTGTGTATGTTTTCTGAGGGTTACCAATACTGACTATTCAAATTGAAAGAACTAAATAAATGAAACACTTCATGGCTGAAACGGTGAAGACAGCAATTTTTGATAAAATCCTGTATGTATTTACAGGTATAAATACTTCAGAGCAGAAAACAATGTCGTGTTGTTTACCAATGTAAGTGTTTGCATTTTCTTGTCACTTTTCCTGTAATCTTTTCAACAAGTATTTCCTCTTCAGAGGGTTGAAATTGTTTGAAGCATCAAATCTGAGCAGAGTTTAATCAGGGATCAGCTAAACTATTTTACCCTTATTTGTTATAGTTCTCATCATGTTTTATCAATTTCTCCCTATGCCTTCACTGAGAAATTGGATATATATCTATGGCGTATGCATATATACCTACACACACATATTTGCTCCATCATCTCTTCTTCAGATCAGGAACACCAAACACAGGGCTGACTCCCTACTAACTCATCATTCTAATCATTAGAATGCAGCATGATGGTTCCAAACTGGATTGCTCCATATGTTTAACAGCAGAATAAACCTCATTTATATTTTCCAACTATGACCAAGCACTCAGTCTTGCTTCCAGGAAGCAACTTTGAGCATAATGTTCCTTAGCAGTTCTTCTGACAGCTACAATTTGAACTTCTTTTAGTGAACATCATTAAACTAGAAACTATAAATGGGTCATTTGGTTCCAAGTAAGTCTAAACTCTTCCTTCCCTTGCAAAACCAACCCCCCTGTGCTCCTTTGGCTTATTAAGCAGTTACTTCAACAATCAAGACATACCTCTGAATTTTGTCCATTTTTGTACAACTCGGGCAAAACTAGAAGTGTTTCTGCAGAAACATCTCTATCCAGGGCTCCAAAGAGAAGAGGGGGCATTGAGGTGAAGAAGAGATTGAAAAATATCATCTGCCAGTAATCTATCATTGTGCTGCCTGAGAACCCACAGAAGAACTGGTACCAGAAGAGCAAGTTGACATAGCTCTGTAGAGAAGCAAATACAAAAAACATCCTATTACGAGCTGAACTGTGGCCCCCCCACTTGGGCAGAAGCACATTCTTCATACTGATTTGATTTGATTTTTCCTTAGGTCTTGGGCGTCATGAAGCTGCACCTTTCCTGTGGCGTCTCCTTTACATCATCTTCTTTGCCCCATGCTGTTATCTACTGTTAAAGCTGATCTGGATTCTTTAGTTTGCAATGCATAGATGGTCTATGTCTCTCGTAATTTCACCTGTGAAGTTTATGTAGCACATTTATTACTAACAGAGAGTTATTTTGGTTAATGGTACCATCAGGCAGCTCAGCACTTTTACTCCAGAAAGCACTATATCTTAAGGGTCTACTTCACATCAATCCACTGTGATGCAGCTTTGAAAAAAGCTATTTCGTTTCTTTAAGAAAATATCAGAGAATAATTAAGTAAACTGTTCACAGCTCTGAGCAGCAAATTTTAAAATCCTTTTACAAACTGTCTGTCTGTGCAGAATCAAAAGCCTCCTGCTTGCTAATGGTACTGGGAAGATAATAGAGCAGCAGCAGCAGCCCAGTCTGGAGAGCTATTTTACATTGCAAATAAATACCCTTTGGACTCTAAAAAAGATATCCAGCCAGGGGAAAAAAAAAGTTTCAATTTCCACTATAAATTTTAACAGTGATAAGAAGTAATCTTATTCAAAATTATTAAGAGAAATCCAAACAGATGCTTCAAATTCTAAGTAAATAGTTTTTCATTCTTGGTGTATTTCATGTCAAAGAGACTTGTTTGTACAGTCCTGTAAAAAATGTATTACTATCAGATTTTTTATGCTTTACATTATTCCTCAATGCACAGCTCATTTGCATATACATTACATTTTTAATAAAAATGCCAGATATGACTGCATCATTACTTACAAGTGGTTCCTATCAAATTAAATGCAAAAAATGCAGAGGTTTCACAGGCAACCCAATCCTTAGTGCAGAGTCATCTTCTACATTCTAGCATTAATAATCTGGTCTTCCTCATGCAAATTTTATTTTCAGGCTCATGGGTATTATTAGTAAAGTTTCTTGAACTACCATATACAAGTTACTAAGCCTTGAGGTCTTTTTCCCTCCGGAGTAATGCTATTTAAAAATGTATTTAGAATTTGTATTGTCCTCACTGCTTTATGCAGCACATTACTAAGAGGGAGGCAGCATACTATAAACTTGCAAACAGACAGGAACTGTCTCCTTTTAAAAAGTAAGAGTACAGCCTGGAAAAAAAAACAAAACAGGAGCACCCCAACACCTATGACCTTCCACCCCTCCCTGCTCTGGACTGAACCTTTGCTGTGTTGAGAGACTTCCAGAATTTTAACCATCTTACCACATTTTTGTAGAAAAAGTAAATCACCATCTTTGCCAGACGAGTGTAGCACCAATGTCCATGTACAAGAAGCAGTTTCTTGAGGTGCTTAAATCGGGATATTGCAAAGTCACTAGCCATCACTGCCTTTGGGGAAAAAGAACACAAAGTAATTTACAACAGATCTTATTTTCCACCCAGTATGAGGAAATTTGAACATGAGCACTGGGATGATTTCCTAGTTCTAGGGAAAAAACCCCAAACAAAAACCAACAATAAAAAAAACCCATGCAAGAACCTAGAGAAAATAGCTGCAACTTTTTATCTCTGCAGAAATTACCACCTTAGAGAATAAGAAAGGGAGATGCATGGGAAAGAGTTTTGAGCAATAAACACTTGTAGAGAGTGAACAAAACCTGGAAATTAATCAGAAACCAGATGCTAACCTGACACTGGCCAGGCATCTGCTAATTTTCCAGGCTTATGAGCAAACACACATTTGTTCATGCATGCTAATTGTTGGCTCAAAATGCTCTTTTTTTTGGCTGGACCCATAATCACAAACTGCATATTAATTTATGACAGTAATGATGCCAACTTGCATTTTGCAGATGACAGTCCAGAGTACAGGGCTGCTGTGAAACTCACTAAGCAGCAAGAGACCATGTGACAAAAGCAGAATGGAAATAAACTGAAGGGATACCTGCATGCCTTCTTGGCCAGATATTCCAACTCCAACATCAGCTGCTTGAATCATGCTTACATCATTTGCACCATCTCCTAGAATGGGAATACAGGAGGAAACAATAAAGGTGCAAGAAATGGTTCTTAATACAAAGTGACTCTATCGGAACAAGAAAATAAGCTGACATATGCTAATAAGTAAAGGCTGTTCTGCACTGCTATGCATCTTAACTAGGGTAACAGTATTCATCATCAGGCAATCGTGACCTCCACGCTCTGATATTGGTTGGAACAACCTCCTTCCCAAGAGACTTGGATCCACCAGGACTAAGTCTGACACTGGAAGCAGCTGGATGGTGTCATGGACACCTCTATACCATCTACATCTGCATTGTTTCATACATTTCTGCTTGGTGAGCTCCATATGCTCATCATCATGCTTTGCAGCACCCTATTTTGAATTCTCCAAATTATAGTATAAATTTGATTGCAGTTGACAATGTAACAAGACAGTTTCAGGAGTTATTCTGCTTATTTCTACTTGCAGTAGTATGTTAAATACATAACCAAATTTCCGTGGAAAGAACAGCTATGGTTGTTGACTGCAGTGTGGAGATTGTGAATTAGGTTAGCTGGTAAAGGAAAATAAATGAAGTGGAAGGCTGAAAGATTCTACTTTGAACTCTAAGGCAACTACAAGAAATGTTAAAATACATTAGACTCTGTCTTTTCTGTTTGGTCCACAGAGGTGTATTTTTCAGTTTTAAGTCATAAAAATCAATTTGGCAAGGAATTTAGTAGGCTCACAAAAAATGGAGCCGGAAACTCAAAGTATTTCACATTATTTGGAGGTAAAAAGCAAATGAGTCAGTGCTTAATACCAGTTTGGGGATAACTCTGTTTTCACCAGTTGGGAAAATATGACAAGAAAGGGCTTTATGAAAAGACAAAACAGTGACTACTATTGACTGCTTTCCATGCCCAAAGCAAGGGCATTCAGGAGGGAATGCATACATGCATTTGTACTGGTGTGCATGAAAGGGACTGCTGGGAGATTCTGAATTTAGAGTGTTTTCATCTTGTGTAACTGCAGGCCAGGTTTGCTCAAGGAAAGCTGAAGAAGGACTTTCATATGTTTTTGATCAGGAAAGGCCTATTCAATGCTATTTTCCCATCATATCTCTCTGAAGGAGTAGCTTGTACAATATATACCATACATTTCTGTAGCTCAGAAAGAAAGAACTTGCTTCCCCCTTTCTCCTGTGAGAATCAGAATGGAAGTACCTATGGACAGAGTCATCACTTTGAGCTGCCTCCTGACGAGTTTGACCACCATGCTCTTCTGAAGAGGAGTGGAACGACAGCACAACACTGAGCGGCAGTGCTTCGTGAGTGCCAGGAACTTTGTCTCCAGGTCTCCCTGGAAAATGATGTTCAGCGTCCTCCCATCAACCACCAGTCCAAATTCAGGACTGGGCGCCTCCGATGCTGAGAAAGATGTTGGGATAAGGCCAAAAAATTTCCTCCGTGGTTTTTCAATCTCATAATTCTTCCTTACTTCTTCCAAGGTTAAATCCAAAAGAGATTCACAAGTTTCCTGTGAGAAAACATAAGTGGTTCTCAAAATAGTTATCTCCATCTCCCCTTACAGCACAGAGCCTTATAAAGGTGTGTTTGTATAATCACGCCAGTGGGTTTAAGCCTATCAGATAAACATTAGGGAAAACTGAGTAAGATAAGCACTGATTCATCAGATTGGAGATTATTTTGATTACGTCATCAAGTTCTCCAGTGAAAACACTGAGGCTTATCAGCCAGTTCACTTTAGCAAGGAATTATTTCAAAAGAAAAGAAATTAATCTTCACACCAGGTGCACATATTTGTATTTGCAATTTTAAGAGTTCTTTTTTTTTTTTTTTTTTTTAAAAGCTTTTTGTTCCAAAGGAAATGTAAAAAAAATCTAGTCCTTATATGAATGATGTAGCTATTGCCACACTTGCTTGTCTCAGAAATGAACTGCAGTAGAGAAACAAGATGTTCAAATTTTCAAAATTACCAATCAGTTTTGACAGTTTGGCCTTTTCTAGGTCACAGCTCAGGTGTGTGTCACAGCTAGGGACAGAAATAAAGTCTCATATTGCCCAGCACTGTGCCTCAAACACAAACTAGCTCTTTCCCTCTCATCAAATCACACAGAAATCTGCTTTCAGGTGCAGATGACTGGAATTGACTTAGTATGAAACATAGATTTAAGGGGAGATTTGGGCATTTATACCTCTCCCATACAGATCTAAACTGGCATGCCATTATCAGAGAAAATCCAGAATAATCTAAAAGTTATTTTGCTGCCAACAAATACTGGAAGTTCTCCTTCTGTGCAATGGCACTGAATACCTGAGGAACTAATCAATCCATTTTCTACCTTTTCTGTCAGCTTTATTGAGTGATGATTCAGTTCTAAAATGTTATTTTCACTTTATGTTGCATAAGGTACATGTGTAGGATGTTTGCAAGATTTAAATTACACTGAAGTGGGAGGTTCTGGAATCAAACATACCTCTGACATCTAATAAAAAGCTGTATCCAGCCTGCACATTTAAAACCTCTAAAAAACATGAAAGAAGTATCATTTTTCTGTGAACAAACCAAAAACTGTAATGGAAATCCCTGCTTTGCCTTGACTTGTGTTTTTACATGAATCTCCCAAACTACCTGTTTGTGTTGCTTCTCCTTGGAAGATATTGAATTTTCAGTGTCAGAATAAACTGCTGTGCTCAGGGATTAAAGAGAGACCTTTCACACTGAAGGAGTTCAGGGGTTAAGTTTATAAAAATTAAAGGGTTAAACACTTAGTGTGTATTATTTGTTTTCCTCCTCTGCTGCCATTGGAAGTCTTTCAGAAGTAGTGTCCTCAGCTTCATTTGGAAAGGGAGGTATCTAAATTTTATCATGGAGCACCTCCAGGTGCCCACTTTACCATGCATATCCCCACAAGCACCCAGATGAGTGCAGCTTGCACTTGAGCCTGAATCAAAGCCATGTAGGGTGCTATGGGAATGTGCATGTGCCAGTTTCCTGGAGTCGGGGTGGGCCCTCCTGCAGCATCACTCTTCTGACAGACACCATCTTCTAATTTCCATCCTAAATATATTCATTCTGCCTTCCATTAAAGTAGATATGTGTATCAAATGAAATTACACATAGAAGCAAGGAATGTAGCCTGTGCCAAATTCCATATCGTCTTTGCGTGTTTCACTATTTCCATAGCATTAAAAGAGAGACATTTGCAGAGGATTTTATTCTTGTTTTGAGTGCTACTAACTGCGGAAAAAAAGCAGTTAGAAAGTAGGCCAGCTAAGTGCTCTAAACAATTGCCTATCACAAGAGAAACAGTCGCTGTTTTAACTGTTTAATTAATCCTCACAATAGCGTTACAGAGAAAAGCAGAGCTTGTATGGATAACCCCCTTCTGTGGGAAGAAATTTGGAGGCACCTGAGACCAGTGCCTTAACTTGTGTCAGAAAGAAGCCCTGTCTTCCCTCCTCAACCTCCTGTCTATCCACAGAAAGACTCATCTCATGGTAACTCTGTTGAGCATGCACAAGTGTAGGCTGCATAGAAAGGACAGAGCAGCACAGTTAGGCAGAGGGCAGCGGCTGCTGCCTGTACCAGCTTAGGGGCATAGAGGGCTGCACGGGAGGCACAGAGTTCACTAGCAAGAAAAGAGAAAAAGGATATTTTGAATCCTCCTTGTGGGCTTAGCAAACAAGTCTGATTTTACCATAATATCTAAACTCATCTTGCAAAGCCATCTGTCCCATCATGATGCCTGGAGGGATGAGATGCTAGCCTGTACACAGTGGTGGCTATTCTGCTGTCCAAAAGCAAGGCACGGTTTTTCTGCTATACTGTTTATGTTGCTTCTCAACCTGCAAAAGTCAAGGCTACTTTTCTAAAGCCTTTTATTTTTACCATGAAAAATGGCATTTATCCACTTCAAAAGCTAGAGCCTTTCAGACAGCTTCAGGAATAGCCATAGATTGCACCACAGATTGTTTACTGTATTTTAGTCAGTCACAGAAGCTGACAGACATGACTTTGGAGTGATTATCCTCATTTTGGAGTGCTTGCTTTGCCTACTGCCTGATCTTATTGTCCATGGAAATTCAGGAACTAGCTGTGCACAGCAAAAACTACGTTTGCCACCAGGAATGTCAAGGAAGTGACTCTGTTTTCAACAGGTCCACAAGAACTACCTTTAGGAGGGTGAAATGCGGCTTACACAAAAAGATGCTGGACTGAATTGTTCACTAATAAATTTCTAATTATGCATAGTCCTATTAGGGAGCACACAGCTAGAGTGTTCTGAATTTAATTAAATCTATACCTGCATACTTTTGCCAGACCAACTCATATCTGTGCTTTTCAAATGTCTTCCTACAGGTATCACCTAGAGTCAAAATATCATTACAAGGTGAAAAACCAGATGTCAACATTACTAAGGAACCAGGCACTTAAACTGTATTACCTTCTCTCTATAGCTCATTATTCAGGTAATTAAATTTTTAATTTTTTTTTTTTTTCATTTGGAAGAGTCATTGTACTTTGATTGAATAAAACTTTGCATTAATGTCTAAAGATTGTGATCTAAAGAGTTTCTGGCCTAATGCTGCTTTGTGGGGTTTTGGTTGACTAAAACAAAACAGAGCCAGGCTGCAAGATACAAAGAAAGAGAATGACAGCAAATTCTGTGTCTCTCTCTGAACTCACCTTATTTTCAGTGTTAATGGTGAAGACAGTGTCTCTCTGGTTCAGGAGTTTACAGGAATAGGCGATGTTAACTGCTGTTTCCTGTTTGTCTCCTGTCAACACCCAGATTTGTATCCCAGCTTCTCGAAGAGCCTCAATAGTGTCAGGCACTCCATCTTGCAGCCGATCTTCAATCCCTGTTGCTCCTGGACAAACAGGAAAAGAACCAAACTAAATTTCCACCCCCCCTCCCATTTGGAAGTCAAGATGCTGTTTTCTTTTTTTAAGAAAAGGTCTTTGGCTTTTAGTTGTGATCCTGAACTTATTAAGAGCTGAGCCAAGGTATTTCCCAGCAAATAAACCCAGAGGCACAAAATCTGCATTTGGATTAAGATCTGAATGTGTCAGCAATCGAGTTTTCTTTTTACTCCTTGCTAGAACAATGCATTTCATCTCTCCTTAATAAAGCAAAATGACAATGTACTGGCAGAGGAATTATACCATATGCATTTTTAACACACTGCATTAAATCTTTTCAAAGCAACCAGAAAAGAAAAACTTTGACTATTTAAATGGATGCTGTCTGCACTCTCAGGTTAGATGCTTCACCCATCAAAAGGAGAAGAAAAGGTACAGTAATTTTTCTCTTTGAAAATGTGATAACTTAAAGCAGATGCCAGTATTCGTCCTGATGGTAAATCACCACCTGAATGTTACAATACTCTTCTTATCTCTTCCACTAGAGGTCAGTTTGAAGATGCTGTAACTGTGATACATTAAAGATAGATATTGATTTAAGGGTTTGTTTTTTTTTTTTTTTGTGTACAATAAAGTTTGAGCACAGAGCCTTAAGAGCTGGCAAAGGTAACAGATTCTGACAAGATCTACATTTCTGCTTATATAGTTCTGCTTATGCCATTTACTGTTATTACTCTAATTTTTTAAATCACTGCAGAAATTATGAGAAGCCGTAATGCTAATAGCTTGCAATCACAGAAATTCAGGATAATGAAATTTGAGCACAGATTGGATTTACAGAAAGATGAGGCTGAGGCAACTTTGAAAATCAGTCCTAAAAGAACAAAATGTTTGGAAACAGAAAAGAAAGCCCCGCAGTGCTCCATAGTTTAACAGAATAGTGTTATTACATGCAGTGGTGAGGGATGATGCAGAAGCGCTAATGAAAGTTTTAGCACGAAATATCCTTTTACAAGGTGCAGAAAGCAGTCATGACCAGGCAACAGCATCAGGAATTCACTAGCAAAAATGCCTATGTGTTTAAGTCAACTGGTTTTGTAATACAGAGTAATTACCAAAATACCCTTGGAATTTGTGCTCAAAACTGAAGTTAATTTATAGTACTTTATAGGTTTGTCTAAGGACACAGTGACATGATTGAATTACAGGAACTTAATTATCTGCTGTGTCAGCCGAGGCACAGCAATGGCTGACGTACATCTCCGGGCACATGAGAGTTCCTGCACACTCTTTCAAAGTTACTGCTACTCAAAATGCACGAGCACTTGTTTAGATGCTGCCATTGGACTGTATTGCCTAGCCCTAAGATCACCAAATCTCAGAGGAAGACTTTTTTAATATAAATTAGTATAAGCTGTTGTCTGTCTGACTGCCAAGAATATCACAGGAGAGCAGGTGATACTTCACACAATGATGGTTCTTATTTTTAGCTACCCAGCAAGGTGAGCTTGGTCTCCAGATGCTGTGCTGTCTCCAATAACAGCTCATCTCTGTTGTCAATTGCAGCTTCTGCCTCCCGACGAAAATTGGCCCATTTTTGAAAGTCATCTTCATTCAAGACCTGCAAAACACAATTTAAACAGAGCTCATTTTAAATTTAAATATGAGAAGAATGGCAACAGTCAGGATTGCAGAGACTGTGTCATCTTTAAAATTACACAAACTTTTCCAAGAGAAGACCGAAAGAACACATAGTGATGAGAAAAATAAACCTGCCTTCCTGTTTGTAGAAATGGCCTTCAAAATGTGGACTGGAGAAACTCATGGTCACACAGCTGGGACTCTGAACTGGAACACAGAGTTTCTGCAGGTTGCTCTACATTTCTCCAGAGCTTGGATGTGACCTATCTGTTGCACATAGATAACTTCTGCATTAAAGCATCAGGCTAAGATGTACTAGCCCAGGCTGAGGGCAAGATGTTTGAAAGTTGAGTGCCAGACAAAACAGAACAAGGTTAGATCCTCTGTGGACTTTTTATTTCTTGCTTGGAATCACTGTAGAGAAGGTCAGTTAGAGTTACCATAAGAGAAGCAGAAATGAATGTTTTGAGGCTGACCAAAAATCCATCATCTGCTCACACTGAGGGAAAAGAGTAAAAAAACCCACTAGGGACAAAAAGATGGGCTCTATCTGGCTTGCTATTGCAAGCAGAAAGAATCATAACACTTTAAAATAAATCTAGTGACACATACAGAGCAAAATTGTGTGTTCAGCGGATGCCCTCCTACCTTCTTAGCTATGCACAGAGTTCGTAGGCCATCACGGGCATAGTAGTCCAGATGCTTCTGTGTTTTTTCTTTTATTCTTTTTATTCTCTTCTCTGTGTTAATATCAGCTGTGAAATACAAGAGGAAGTTTTCATAGTTTAAGCACAGATAATTTCAGATCTAGTGGCCTAAGATTAAAAAAAGAGTAGGTATTAGAGAAAACTGGATTCCAGTATAACACCAATCCTTTAAAAGCTCAAAACTGTTTGCTGTACATGAGCTGAAGTCTTGCTAAAGAATCTTGTTTCCTTTAAGATAGGCTTACTTGGGGTTTGGTTTGTTTGTTTGTTTGTTAATGTTCTGGCCCTCTTGTTAACAAGTTGAAATACAATGGTCAGGCCCTTATGGCAGTATTATTGCAGAGTACACAATCCACATGAGCTAGCACTGTCAGTGAATTTTAATTAACCTGTTCCATATTCTAAGTGCTGCACAGGTTAAATAAATACCTCAGTTATGATCTGCAAGGATAACACTAGAGAAAGCTCATTTTAAAAAATACTCCTAATGCCTAGATATAATATTCCATGCAGGAAAGAGTATTGCAAACTTTTTGTGTTTCTTTAGAGCAGACACAACAGAAATAGCTTCTTGACTAATTACCTCTTGCAGAGTCTTCCAGCAAGTCCATAATAACAGAGTCTGCTCCTTTTGTGTAGACAACAATCTCCTTGGTTAGGGGGTGTCTCACCACTACAGACATCCTTTTCCTTACTGAGTCAAATCCCAAAGTGTAGAGAATATCAAAAGTCAGAAGCATTCCTTGTGGCAATCGTACAGTCACCTGTTCAGGAGTTCGGGACACTAGAGTAAAACTATATGCCTGGGCAGCATAGACAAGCGCTGCCTCGTCTGGGCTCTCAGCCTCGTAACAAAAGTCTGTTGGCAAAGAACTGTTGGTCACAGATTTAAAAACCTCATCCAAGGAAGCACTACCAATATCTGTGCTGTCCTTGACCTGGGCCTCATCAGTTCTACCACTGGCACAGCAGTCATCATCGTTGTCACAGCAATCCAATGCAGCGAGACGCTCCTCGGTGTTCTTTGCACTGAAGCTAGCAGCTAGGTCTGAACTAGACTGGGAAGATGAAAAAGATTGACTAAGGCTTGCTAATTTTAGCCGCTGAAATATCTGATGAATCTTCTCCAGGGTGATTCCTGAAGGTTTTATTGGTGGAGGGATGGTGACCTAGAAATAGGAGAAAACCTATAGTTAAATAAATGTGAACTCCAAAATACTTTTCAAAACCTCAGCATGTTTTTCTGTATAGAAATTATGATAATTAGAAAAACAAAACATTTCCCCTGCTCCCTTATTTAGCTCTGGTGGTGAGATTCAGTAGAGGAGACATAGATGGGTTGCCATACAAATTTGATGGAGAATTATATCTCTGCCTCTGAAGTAGAAACTGATTGAAGCCCCTTGCAGTTTTCAATGGCCTGGCAGATCAGAGAAAAGCCAGTATGTTCAACATACTTCTTGCTTACAATATAAAATCTAAAAAAAATAAGTTCAGATACTGTGATAGCCACAGCTACTCATTAAATATAAAAACCCCACATTAAGATGTCATATACAAAGGCAAGGAAACAGTAGATAGTGCATAAAAGGTAAAAAGAACTAGAAGAGAACTCCCCAAAAACCTGTTTATTGCCATTTCAGTTTTGCTGAACATTGCTCTATGTTAGATGAAAGCATAATCAATTTTCCTCATACTTCAAAGTTAGATTACCCTTTGTCTTGGCTTGGTAGCTGTGGAGACCAGGACTGTATTGCAGATGGCAAGGGCAAGAAAAAAGTCGGTAAGGGCTGTGGAAGTATTTGTATGTATAGAAGGAGAAAGATTTCCAATCTGGAGTGCAGCTTCTCTCACTCGCCTCAGCAGCCTGTTATCTGGAGTCACATCCTTTTCCTGGAAGAGAAATTACTTCATTAGGATTATTCCCATTTATCCTTGTCCTCAAGGAAGAACTATCAAATTGTTAGCTTCTTCTTGCCTTTTACCAAATTTACAGCTAGAGCTATGTAAGTAATGCTTTTTGCAGTTCTAGGGGAGAAAAAGATACATTTCTAAAAGCATCATAAATAGATCATTCAGAAGGAAATGCATCTCAAAATAGATGATTTCAGAATTTTATTTCTTCTGAGATCTACTAGAAATCAAGAATAACCAATGCTGTATCACAAAACTTTGAAACTGCTGAATTAAAAGTAGTTCCAGATGGAAGTGGACTTGGGATCTCCCATTTCAGTGTTGGCAGCTGAGTATTATTTCAACAGAGACCATATTGTACATATGTCCTGGTTACAGCAGTACCACTTTCTGTTTCCATTTTTCTTTGCACCCAGAAGGAGATGCTGTCTCAAACTGTTCTTCCTCAGTTCTTACAATAAACAAATAAATACATACATGCTTCATTTGTTCCTGAAATGTTACTGTAATTTTCCTACCACATTCTTTCTAATAAAATTTAAATTAGCCACCCAGACTACTTAACAATGTCACTTACCTATGATATAATTTGATGTAGGGCTGTGGGAGTAGTACTTCTAATGGGAATTTTGTGTTAGATAGTCTGACTTGGATTTAATTCAGGGCTATGTTTAACAAGAGATTCCAAATTTAAAAGACTTTCCTGTGAGCCAACAATTTTGGATGCCTTAAGAAACTGCCAAAGTGATTTTGCTGCTTTCTAGTTCATGTCAGCTATTACCTTCTCCTCTTTCAATCTGGCACAATTTTCCTAAGTTTCCTAAATACGCAACAGAAATCAACCAACCACCTTCACTCCTGTGTTGTGCTGAGTATGTTGCATTGTAACTCTTGCTTGCTAAAGCGAATAGCAGCAGTTAAGTCATCCTAATAACTGCAGCTAAATCTGCTAATTCTGCAGCTCAGACCTCAACTGCAAGCCAAGGCTGGGACAAGGCTTTACACTTCCTCTGCTGCAGAAAGCTCTGGCTCAGTATTTTCATTCATTCCTTTTTTTTTTTTTTTTTTTTTTTCCTGTTTTGTTTTTGTTTTGTTTTGTTTTGTTTCACATAAAGGGAAATGTTTGATACATGCCAAGGACAAGCCTGATTTCTCAGGTCTCTCAAAAGCAATCAGAGGCAGAAAAAATAAACCTGTCATTCTTTAGAAACCCCTTCACAATTTTACACTGCAGCAGACAAGTAACTGTATCTGTTGCAGTGCTGTTCTTTGCACATCTAGTAATCCCAAATAGCCTAACTGGACAATTCTGATGAAGAACACCCATATGCAGACACAACAGTCAAACAATTATGTTGAGAATTATATTAAAATCAAAACATGAAGGAGTAGAAACCTCTGACTGCTTGCCCAGCTATTCATATAACTTCCTCATGCATTGCCACAATTAGAATGAACCTCACTGAATTATTACATGTGGATCTCAGCCTCTCATATCCATCATCATCCCACACAATTTCTCTAGTATCTATATACTTACTATCTACTTCTAGTTCATGCTAAAAATTACAATGTGCTGGTGGATATTCTACTTTAGCAGAAACTCTCCGAGGTAAAGATTTCCCCCTGGAAAAACAGAAAAGTATCTAAAACCAAAATGATCTAAAAAATTGATATTTATCAGAAGAGTTTTTCTCATTTTCTTTTTCACATTCAGTGAAAACAGAGCTAATCTGAATTTCCAGCCTTAAGGATCTTCAGATTAAAAAAATACCCACACCAAAACTAAAACCAAACCAAACCAGAGAAATAAGTTTGTTCTTTGACCAGGCTGAATATATATATAAAAAGAATCAAACAAACACATTTTAATAAAGCAGCATTAATTACAATGATTAGTTAGTTTTACCACCTTTTCAGTCTTAGCAATCATGTTAGCAAAATTGCTGGAGGTATAAAATGATTAGTGCCATCCAGTTTTTAAGATTTCCTCTTTAATTTGCCAGCATTTCTTTTACTTGATGGCTCTAAAACCTGATGAAGGTGGGACAATTGGAATCTTCATTAAATGCTTCTAATAGTCTCCATCCAGATTTCTCATAAACGTTTATGCAATGAATAAATTGGTCACTATATTTCTCTCTCAGGCATCCTAGGAGTTCTGAAGTAAAGCCTACAACCTTCTTTCTTTTCCATTCCATTTAAAGCCTAAGACATACACTGACATTGCACATTTTAATGGTCATTTACATAAATACTAAAGGCTTGGCCACAACTCTCATCTGTAAGTTTTTGGAGTAGCTTGAATTCATGTTCAAACAGATCTGTTCAGCTCAACCTCTAATCTTCGAAGTGTAACTGTTAATAGGTGGATCTCATCTCTTTGCATTTATGTTTAGCAAGAATATCTTGCTAATGATGACAATAAAATTTGAATTTGCAGTTGTCTAAGCCCTGGCCAAGCTCTTACCCACTGAATAGACTTTGCTATTGAATTTTTGGAAGCTGTAACTGAACATAGGATCCAAAAATCTCTGATGAACTGCATAAATTTTATGTTAGGAGGCTCCACACACTACTATGAACCGTGAAAACTGGGGACAAGAAAAAAAATACTGGAAAGAACAAAACTAGAGGATAAGACCTAGGAGTTAGGTTCTACATCGTGCCTGTGTTACTTTTACTCCAGAAAAGACGAGCAATGTTGTTTAGTTATTCTAGGCTCTGCAGGCTCCAATTTAATTAACTTTACCAAATGCCATGAAAAACCCATCATCCCCATCTCTATCTCAGAGACACACTGAAATGAACATGTTAATTGGTGAGAGCTCCTCAGATTTCAGCAAAACATCAAAACTTGTCAAGCAGAGAGCACTCTGACAAACATGCAGGCTGAAATAAATTCTGTAGCTGCAGAGCATCCTAATTGCAGGACTGCTCAGAATGCTGAGACAAAGTGCAGACACCCTGATTTGTAGGCACAATCAATTACTGCTGCACAAATGCACTTAAAATACCATATGCAACCTGCTTATCACTGGTCCCTGTAAGGCTGATCGAGAGTAAGTAAATTTTGTGATTGCTGCATAGATAATTTTCCTTTAAAAACTGTTCAGATATAAATTTGACAATTGTAAATTACTGTCTTTTGTCTGGCACAGTTACTTCCCAATTAAACTCTCCACATTTTGTAGGATACCATTATGTCAAGCCTCCTTGCTTCAGAATGCTTTTCTTGGCAGCACTTCTGACATGCAGGTGCTCAGAGCAGATGCTGTGATAACCCTTACCCAAAAACCACTGTGTCTTCTCAGCAGTGGGAAGTTCTTCAATTTTACTGTTACCTGAGGCAACTGGTTTTCATGAATACTTTCCAAGTGGCTGGCACATCGACCCTCAGAATCTCGACATTTATTAAGAAAAAAGCCGACAACAACAAATTGTACAATGCAAGCTACAGGCCTTTGGACTTCATGTTGTTTATTCTGTAAAGCCTTTCTGTTTGTTTGTTTTTCTTGGATTTTATTGATCTAAAGAAGCTGAGCCTCACCATTTCATAGTGAGGATTGTGTTTTACAATCATTGTCTGCCACTGAGTACTTCAAAGCTTTTATTTTAGGGGACCTATTCATCCAGAAGAGCTCTGTGAGCCTTAATCAAGTCAAATAGCAGGATTTGTGTCTTCACAACACTTTCTGTGTAACTGGAGTACTCAAGGTGCTCCAGATTTGTAGGAAAGTACAAATGCGTCAGACAAGGTGATAGAAGTTCCAAAGGGCAGGAGCTATAGTGAAAGAAAATTTTATTACAGCCCTTTTGTTAATAGGCAATTGGCCTGGCTGGTAGAGAAAGATAATATTATGCATCATTGGAAGGATATGGCCATACAATACAGCCTCCGGCCAACATTTAAGTGTTACTATTTTTAGTACATCTTTATACTTATCATAGAGATTAAATGATTTATCCAGGTAGAGTGACATCTATAAGGAGCTAAGGCTAGACATTTTCATGACAGCAGCTAATCTTCCTCTCCAAAGGAGATGTTTGATACCAGTCCCTCAGCTATTGCTTTTACAGTGGAAAAAAAATAAACCCAAACCATGGCAGTTTATAGATGAAAATGAAGAGGGCTAGCAATAGAAAAACATAACTGGGGAAATATACTGGCAAGAAATTCCTTTATCACACTTTGAAAAGTCATGATCCATAAGAAATTCTCAAAAGTCATCATCCATGGTTTCTTAAAATCCCATGAGGGCTGAGCTGAAAAATTCTAGAATAACAACTGACAAAACTCCCATATTGTGAAAGCATATTGAATATTCCAGGGGTGGCTAAGCTTTGTTTAACGGAGACACTGTGTTGCACTGCTAGTAGCAGAAGTAGTTTGTAGCTTTTCAAGCTGTGTTCAAAACTCAGACTTCAAACTTTCTCTGTAACCTTTTCTCTGTCATCATCTCCCAGGAGGACCTGTGCTTCCTGTTTCTGCAAAAGTTCACGTCCCTAACTCCTCTTGTATAACCCCAGCCCAGGATCGCTGCTTCGTTTCTCTGGCATTTTAGAGTGCCACAACAGTACAAAACCCTAATTCCTCTTGCTATGAGGAATTCCTCTTGTTATGAGTCACAGCCTCAATCCTTGGGCCCAAAATTAGTGTAACTTATCAAGTAACCATCACAAAATCTCACCTGTATAACCCTACTCTTCTGCTGTAGTCTTTGATACATAGACCCAGATTCCCAGACCACTATGTAGCCCATCCCTTACTGCAGCCTGCATCCTCCAAAATAAAAGAGAAAAGAGAACTTAGAAGGTGTTAGGTCAGTCTGTACTTACAATGGTACTGCTGAATGCCACTTGAGACTTGTTGCTGTCACAACGTCCTAGTGACCTGTTCCTTGTGTGCCCCTGAAAATGAGCCCTAGCACTCTGGCATCTCCTTAAAGGTCTCATGGTCCTTTGCTTATAAGTGGCTGATGTCTCAATATTCATGGGAGGAAGAGTGAAGCTCTGAAGTTTTGCAAATTCATCATCATCTAAATCCAACTCTTTGTGGGTTTCCAGGCGCTTGGCTGTAAAAAGAGAAAATGAAAGTTTACCTCTTGTTCCTTTTTTTTTTTGCATTGCTCAGGAGGAATCTGTTGGCTGATCAAAAATACTGAAACAAAGTAAACCAAAGCCAAAACACATCAAAAGCCAGCACCAGACCTCACTACCCATTTCAGCTTCTGCAGCTTCTCCTCTCCAATATCTATTATTGCGAGAAAACAAAAAATTATTTTCAAAGGCATCAGTCACTTTTATGGACTTCTACCAATGCTTGGTCTCTTTACCTGCATTTTGAAGTTGACTGGGAGTGGAGAGTGAAATATAGTAATTAATGAATTTGCTGATGTTTTCAAGTCGCAGAGCACAAACATCTTTTTGGCAACTGCTTGCCAGTTTAGTAAAATCCTTTGCACTATGTAGAGAAAGTAGTGACCAAGAATGGGCCTGAGTCAAACTCGCAGCTTCAGAGCATCAAATGTCAGGTATGGTCTACAGCTAGGCTTGACTGAAGAAAATGTGTGGCTGTACCTTGCACACCACACAGAAGAATACAGTAATTACTTTTGGACCCACTGAGTTTAATTGCTAACTAATCTCAGCTTGTGAGCTTATAAAAGGTTGGCTGGTGTTCATTTAGAAATGAAAGAGAAAATGTTCTCTTTGCACTTGAGTGGGTACTGAATGCGTGGCAAATCCTCAGATGCCTGCAGAGGAAACTGAAAAACCTTTCCCGTCTGACTTCTGAATCATTTAAAACACCCTCACTCCCATAATACTCTGTAATAGGACTCCCTTATAAAATGGAGACAAATCCACAAAGCTCCACGTTCAGTCAGAAGGCTCTGTATATTTAAAAATTAATTTAAAAATTAGTAACATTTAGTTGCTCTGAGAGAAAAGCAAGTATAAAAAAGTGTCTCTTACCATTTTCCTGATGTGAAAATTCAATTCCATTGATAGTACAGCGTCGGAATACCATTTTGTTTTCTGTTAGTGTCCCAGTTTTGTCAGAGAAGATATACTGGATTTGTCCAAGATCTTCAGTAATATTTAGGGCACGGCACTGTATAGGCAAATCTGCTTCTTCATCATACAGGTCAATGTCATTGTGAATTAAGAAGACTTGGCCCAACTTGACTAACTCAATGGACATGTAAAGGGAAATGGGGATTAAAACCTGAAAGAGAGTTTAAATACTCAGTGAGGCATGAGAAAACTCTTATTGCTTTCTGTCAGCAATGTCCTGGCACAGGTATACCAACAATTTTCAGAGAAACATTTGTTCCTAGAGACATATTATGGGACTGAACAGTAACAGTTCAGAGGAGAAAAATACATCTTGCACGCAACTGCAATGGATAAATAAGGACAATAACAGACAAATTTAAGACAAAATTCTTAGAATACTAAATACAAAGATGGGTCTTTCATAGGATATTCTTACAAAACTCTGAAAGGATACACTAGCACAGACTAACTCTTAATGTAAAAAAAAGTTTACAAGCAATTACTTGGCATATAATATTTCCCACCCACTAGCTTTCCTGCACAGAAATAATAATGAATTCCTAAGATGCACAAGTATTCTGCTTCAGTAATGAAGAATAACGCCCCAAGGAATCTGTGAGCAGCTCTGAAAGCTATCTTCATATTTCCTTCATATTAAAAAAATTCTGTCCACTTAAATTTCAGCAGTTACGTCAAGAAATCTGAAAAATAAATGTGATTTTTCTCCTCATCCCATAAAATGTTCTCTCCCAATTAGGTTTAATCAAACTCAAATATACAAGCATCCTACCTCTAATTTAGCATCTTTCCTAAACCAGCTGAACCATACCTAGTTATTATTTCCCACTGGCAAAAATGACATTTTTTGTTTCATTGTTTTCCTGAGATATGAACTGACATTCTTATTTTGGAACTCTGGACATAGACAGGAAAAGGAAAAAAAAATGCTGATGTTTGATTGTAAACATCCTCTTTATTGCATATGCTAGAGATTCTGGAGTTATTTAAAGATACAATATATACCCTTCCTATCTATAGCCTTTCAACAGCAAGGAAGAAAAATCTGCAGTTAGAAAGAAAGAAAGAAAGGAAAAGAAGCTACTCTATTTCATGCTTGAATTATTTGAAACACTCCTAGCAATATTTAAAAATGGGATTAAGAAGGTACTGCAGAACTGTTAGCTGATATTAATTGCTCATTAGTGATTATCCTCAGTTTTGTGTAGTTTTGTCCTTGGAGGTTAGAGAGGTTTTTGCCTTTTACCTGCAACAGGATTATCATTGTCAAGAACATGTAGAAACCAGCAAGAACCGGAGAGAGAAAATTGCCGTTCTCATCTGGGACATCATAAGGCGGATGCTCTGAGAAGTTTCCTGTCCAAATGCCATGCCCTATAGGAATATTGAATACAACATTGAAATATGCTGAGCAGTAAGCTGACTGACAAAGCTTCTGAAACTTGCAGATATGAACTGTTATGATAATTAAAAAGTTAAAACTTTTCCAAAGCAACAGTCCCCAAGCAAAGCTGTAAGTCTATTGGAGAATGCAAAGTACATGCAGAGCTCTGTAGCAGATGCATACAATTGATATGCTAGACCATCATGGACATTTTTATTAATTTCTCCTTCAGCAAGTGTCCTCTAGGGCTCTGCATAGATCTTTGCTCACTCTATGTAGCTTGCAGCACTGTCCATCTCTACCACCTGCTTTTGGAAGTTGTCAGTGCTGAAGTCTCCCATTCCTAAAAGAAAGAAATCTTATAACCTTTACATAGACAAATGAAATATTTCTTCTCCTTCCTGACCATTCTTGATTTCATTCTATCTTTGTTAGCAAACCCCCTATAATTCTGTCTGGACAGCTAATTTTCATATTACCTTCAGTTATGTCGTACCCCAAAATTGCGTCTTTCCCCATGTCTTAAATATTAGTAGAGATCATTGCACTACTAAAAGGAAGTTTCCATTTCAGGACTTAATAATATCCCATCATGACCACTTTAGCACCTTTTATACTGTCCTTACTGAAATAAGCTTTGCTCAAGGATGTTACTAATTTACAGCATCAGAAACTTCACACAGAGTGAAGACAAACAGTTCTGTTTCCCTCATTGCAGCATTTCTCCCGATGTCAAATACCTCTATGAGCTGACTTGGAATATCTTGCTCTCAAAAAACTTCTGCTAGCTCCAGTTAAGCAAGTAGTTTTGCAGCAGCTGCCCACTTAAATGGAGCCAAAATATTTCAAGTTATTACAACAACACTTTCTGGCTGCTAGACACTATGGTCACAACTGAGCAAGAGCAGCTATGTTCTATGAGCTACCTCTTACCACGATTTTGACTCATGATTCTTCTTCCTAGATTTCTTCTTGCATTCAGACAAAGCACAAATTCATGGTACAGCTAAGGAGCATTTTGGATGGATGTAAGCTAAAGACTTGTCACTTATTTACATGTTTCACTTAGACTACTAACAAGAAGATTGGTTTATCTGAAATGTTTATAGCCACAGACGAGTTTTCTTTCATCTGAATTCCTCAGATTTGCCATTTTAAGTTGCTGTTGAAAAGTCCAAAGAGCCAAAAGATCCTAAAAACATTCAGCACATGCCTAGAAGATAAAATCTAATCAACATTTAAAATAAGCAAAGAAACAGGAGATTCATACCTACAGCTCCAACAAGACACATCACAAAGAGTAGTCCCACACATAAGAAAATATCCACATTCATCCGTCGCTCCAGCTTGCTGCGCTTGTAACGAGGGCCATTGTTATTTAACATGGCCTTTGTTTCATGACCTTCAAAACAGAAATTAATATCGTGCTTTTGTAATATTTTGTAGGGTGAAAAAAAAAATTCCTCTCACAAAATAAGAGCAGGATGCTCACATTGTTAATTTGACTCTAGCTCTATTTGGTAATTTTATTGCCCATCATCTCATTTGACTGAGGAACAGAATATAGCAGAGACTAAATCCAGAGGTTTACAAATGTCCTCCATTACGTTACAGATTTCACCTGCCATATGCATTTTATTTGCCCAAAGATTGCAAACTCAGCTGCCAATAGATCACGAGTTTTATATAAATACTCAAAAGCCAAATCTCCTTGAGAATAAAAGCAGAAAGAATGATAGCATTGTACTTTTTTATTTTACAAACAAGTTGATTAAGTGTTACATAGATTCCTGAAACCTACACTTGAATACTTTTCAGCTGCTATTTAAAAGGCATTAGCCACATTTCATTATTCAATAAAATTCAACATGTCAGATCCAGCAGTGACAGACACTAATGTTATTTAGTTTTTCATTATGTGGTTATAAAGTGCTAGCAAAGCACTGGGACAACAAATAAATAAAAAAACCCAACAAAACCCCAAAACCCAAACAACAAAACAACCCAGTCCTTAAAATTCACTGAATTAGAATTGAGCTGGTATATTTGCAATGGAAAAAGAGGAGCCAAGAAGCAGAAATTGCTTTTTCTAGTCTATTAATATTATCTAAACTGTGGCTCAACAAGTGGGATATCTGGATACCATCTGTCACTATATTAAAATTTATTTCTACAGGCCTTTCCCCTGAAATGCAGACCTTGTAGGCTTGTACTGAGTTTTCATTTGTATGTGCACAGTGTATGTGTGAGTGAGTGTTTTCCAAGCAAGCTTTTGGCTTTCTCTAGGGAAGTGATCTGAACCAAAAGCTGAAAGTCAGGTGTGATTCAGTCATGCCTGCTGGATTAATTCCAGGTTTACATCAAAGGTTATTAACTGAGGCAGAGAGCAAGAGAGAAAATTACTCTCCAGCCTTATGTTCAGAACATTCACCCAAGAGCTGGGACTCCTGACTTCCTGTTCCAGTGAACATGTAATTATTTACACAACCTGGAGCTATGGCGGTGGGACTAGCTCATATTACCAGTGTTCCTTCCTTTCCAACTCATGTTGAGGTACATACCCACTTGTTCCACACAGTCAGGTATTCAGGGCACAACTTGTGAGGCAGGAGAGGTATGTTCACTCCCACACAGGCAGAAGTGAGAACAAAAGCCAACTCTTCCCTTTGGCAAACAAGTGCTCCAACCACCAAGACACACAGAAGAGGAGGGTACTGCTGCCTGCACTTCTGTTCCTCCAGCAGCTGTGTGAATCTTGTTCCTCACTTTTCCTTTATGTCAGGCTCAATGGAATTTTTTTTGTTGAAAACAAAACAGACCCCAAACCTCTAACCCTTTCCAGAAAACTGTCAAAGAAATGTTGATGAATTTGTTTTGGGAAGAAAACAGAAGAGATTTCTTTCCAAATACCAGCTCTGCCATTCCCTTCCACTTCAGCTGACCAACAGGAAAAGGATACACCTCTAATATAGTTATCATCTTGCAAGAAATAGAATATCAGAAACATGAAGAATAAATTACTTTGTTCTCCTTTAATCCTCATGGTTTCATATGCTGTGCAACACTGCACCTCACCTACCACCCCACTGGAACCTTGTCTCTCTATTTCGGGATGCTGATGGGCTTATCTGAAACTTCATTCTGGTACTTCATTATTTGGAAAAGCATATAATTCTTGCTGCTGTCCTTATCACAATGAGGAAACTATATTGGCTGTCACTCTGTAATGAGGTTTTTGTGCATTAGTGCTATTGCTTTGTGTAGAACTATTTAAGCAGCCAGGAAAAGTACAGCCATATTTGGGTCAGATGAGAACTGTACAGGCTAAATAATCATGCTAAGTGATGGCTGTACTCTTCACAAAGGCTTCCATTAGAAAGGAAGTTTGAGGAGTAATAGAGTTATAAAAATGGAGAATGTGCCATCTTATTATGTGACTGATCTTGATTGTTCAGAAAAGGTCACAGATCATGATAAAAGCCAGAGTATAATCAATGTCAAAGAACCCTAGAAATTAAGCTGGTTCTGGCTCAAGGGAATCTAATTTTAGAGAAAAAAGAATAAACTTTTATACTGACACTTACAATAAGATGTTGGAAATGGAATTGAAGACTTACTCAAAGACACCATATCTTGAGAATGACTTTAAAACTCCAATCTTTTCAACTAACAGATTAGCAACTTTAATACAGATCCAGATTAGGATCTGTGCTGATAGCCAAAGGAGCATACTGGGAGATCTAGACTAAAGAGAATTAAAGTAAGAATCCTAAGAGGGGAAGAGGGAGATAAATTACTCCAATTTTATAGGGAATGATCCCTATAGTTACTTCTGAGATGGGTTTGCCTCTGCTTCTCTTCCAGTACCTCAACATCTCTCTTGAATTGAGGAGCCCAGAACTGGACACAGTACTCAGTATTCTTACCTGCATATATAACAATTCCTACGGCAGCCTCAGTATTTCTAATTGTACATCCACGAAGCAAGAGGCTTTCAATGTTAAAACCAATCCGTTCATTATTTGGCTGCTCCCTAGAAGAAATAAACCAAAAAAAGAAAAAAGCAATGACCTTTTTTTTGTTGTTGTAAAAGAATATTAAACAAATTTTTTGTATGCATGTTTAAGCCGAACTCAATGAACTGTGAAGGACTTATTTTGCTTGCATTCCATGTAGCTTAAGTTAACACTCCAGTAAGAAGTTAAGTCCAAGTGTTTCTTTTAAAGAACACTTGCAAGGGCTGTGTATCATGATGGCAATGTGAAGCAAGTTTGACTTTATCTCAGTACCTTATCTGGCAGGTTTGGTGTCTTGTAAATGAATCCAAGGTACAATGTGTGACTTAATCCAGAAGTAGTTGTTTTAGAAAGCTGAGCAGGGTTTGCCTGCTGGTAGAGGTTCAGATAAATATGTCTGCACCCTGCAAGGGCTTCTGTCAGCCATCAAAGGGCTTCTCATCTTTGTAAACCTTGGTTCAGATGAACAGTCCTTAGGCTGAGGCTCTCTTCCTCATTCTCACAATGAATAGAAGACTTTTCATCCTGGCTGAAGATGTCCCATTACACACTAAATCCTTCTGCTAACAGAGTGGACTGATGAAAATGGAAATTATAAGGTCAGTGCACTGTCAGGCAGGCAAATTGTTACTTGGCTCTGACAATGAAAGCAGAAAACTAATTTTGCTTACACTTTTTTATTGTATACTCTGATAGTCTTCCCCAGTGATCTTAACCAAAGCTAAGATTTCTCACTTCAGTCACTCCATTTGGTTTTGTTATGTAAATATCATAATGAGAAAATATTTTTGTCTAGGATATGTATATTTTGCTACTTTCTATTAGATATTTGGCATTGCATTTATCAGTAAACTGCTGTGTCACTTAAATGGAGGGCAAGGTTAGTTGCTATCTTCAGGGCTAGGTACAGTTCTACATCTACGTGCAGCTGCACATTATTGCATCAAACCAGCTAAATTAAAAGCTTAAGGTGCTAGCAACCAACAGCTGGTAAAATTGTTAAAAATAACGTCAGATACTTGTTTTCTCTGGGAATTTAGATTCAGTCTTGGTGAAGCTCATCTAGTAGAAGCCATCTTACATTCTTGTGAGCAGAATTTGCTGCGGTCAGGCATATCAGGTGAATGTCATTAAGTTCTTACATTTTCAGCCAGAGACTGTACTGCTACTGTTTTATAGCAAGGCAAAAGAGCTTCAATAATTTATTATAGGTTCTTGGAGAAAGATGTAACCTGCTCCAAGTAACTTTGCTCAATAGCTCAAATAACAGCATACCAAAGAGCTAAAGACAGAAACTTCACTAACTGTTGATAAGTAATTTTCACTGGCAAATCCTTTCATCTACCCCTGAAGCAGGGAGAGATAAGGCAGCTAATTCCATATTCCACCAAGCAGGTGAGATAATAGGCACCTCCAAAAGAGATTTCTGTTCCAGACTTTCAGTAGAGATTTGAAGATTTTGAAGCCAGCCCTGGGCCCTGAGGGTATGTATCTGTGTTTTCTTGTGACATATCACTTACGTTTCTACAGTCTCAGTGCTCTGGTGCCATAGTACAGTAGGCTAATTGGAAGGATTGCTCCAATTTAGATTATATGCAGTGGTCCTCAAAGCCAGCAACCACAGCCAGTGATCAATATAGACTTGACCTCTTTTTCTCTTTTAAGATATCATTCTTACAGGGCATAAATTCTCAAGACCAGATTAAGCTGGGTGAGAACCTTTTGGTTTACTCATGTCACAGGATCTGGCCATTTACAGCTACTCTGAGTGCAAGACTTTCACTGCAGAGAGTCTCTGGGAGAAGCCTTAACTCCTAGTTTAGCTACTAGTAAATTTAACAGAATTTAACAGTGATGCTGACATGTTCATACAGTTAGTTGCATAATATTAGGCGTGTGTTTGGTTTGGGGCAGCAGGTATTTCAGACAGTTTTCTGGAGTGGGAATCACCTACAATCATTCACCTTGGGAAATAGGTGTCCTATGTTGGAGGCTAAGAGGATTTTAGGACGTGAACCATGAGATACTAACTGGCCTTACACCAGTCTGCTCAAGTCTGCTGTATTTTCTAGTGTAAATTTTCCTGTTATGCCTTTGCCAGCATTATTTAATGAGAAAGAACATGGACATAGGACTTGGCTTTTTCCTCACATACAGAGGTTTACACTAAGTTATATTTTTATACTAGTCTAGCATGTTAGTTCAGAAGGATTTTTCTTACATGGTTGCTTTTTCTAGATGGGAGAATATAGTCTGATTTGTTTGTTAGATCCTGGTTAACTTTTCCCTGTGGACGTAAATATGAAGAAACCAGAGCCATGCAGCTGAATATCTTTAAAAATTAGGAAGGATTTATATTTAAAATTTAGCCTAGTCTAACCCTCATGTGAAATGTAAATAAGCTTGTGTCCGAGTTCAGAAAGGAGCTGAAGTCTTGTGAGAGCATCTTTTATGAAACAACCATAAATTCAATGCCAAGCCTCAGTTCTGCCTTGCCTCAGATTCCAGTCCAAACTGACTTCTGAAGCCAGGAACAGATCATAGTGACATCCATCAATTTTTGTTAAATATATTCCTCCCATCCAGTTCCCCTAAGAGAAATATTGAAGTTCAGATATAAAATGCATTTATGGATAACAAATACTTACATGTACCCTTTGAATTTATTGAGATCATTGTTAGGCACTTCACAGATGATGGTGTTTTGGAAAAATTCAGGTTCAAACAAAGTATTCTGCAAGAGGAAACACACAGATAATGAGTGTCAAATCCAAGGAGTACTTCAAATGCTAAACAGTAAGATTAGCTAACTACAGGCTACCAGCACAGTTAGGCGCTGGAGCACTTGCCCTGTGAGAAGAGGCAGAGAGACTTAAGCTCGTTCAGCCTGAAGCAAAGCTTCAGAGGGGCTGAGTAAAGATCTGAGATTTTCCTCTCTGGGATAAATGAAGAAAATACTGTGTATTGGACAAGACAACACAGATTTCAATTAGTGGAAACATCTGCCTTCACTTAAAGTGAACATAACAAATAGTTCAAATCATGCATTAAATGAAAACAGCCTTCAAACAAAGCCAAGCTCAAGTGAAAATAATTTCAGTAACATCTTTGTCAGTGACATGGACAGAGGACTCAAGTGCATCCTAAGTTTGCAGATGGCACTAAGCCGTGTGGCACAGACTTGCTAGAGGGCAGGGATGCCATCCAGAGGGACCTGAACAGGCTGAAGAGGTGTGCCCAGGCCATGCTCATGAAATTCAGAAAGGCCAAGTGTAAGGTCCTGCACCTGAGCAGGCATAATCCCAAGCACAAATCCAGGCTGGGTGGTGAATGGCTGAGAGCAGCCTTGAAGAAAAGGACCTGGGGGTCTGGGTTGGTGAAAAGCTCAACATGAGCCTGCAGTGTGAATGCAGCCCAGAGAGCAACTGTGTGCTGGGCTACAGCAAGAGCAGTGTGGCCAGCAGGGTAGGGGAGGGGATTTGCCCCCTTTTACTCTGCTCTCCTCAGACCCTGCCTGGAGTACTGTGTGCAGTTCTGGAGCCCCCAACACAAGAAGAACATGGAACTGTTGGAGCGAGTCCAGGGGAGAGCCACAAAAATGGTCATAGGGCTAGCACCTCTGCTATGAGGACAGGCTGAGAGAGCAGCCTGGAGAAGAAAAGGCTTCGAGGAGACCTTATAGTAGCCTTCCAGTATCTGAAAGGGGGCTACAGGAAGGCTGGGGAGGGACTGTTCACAAGGTCTTGTGATGACAGGTTGAGGGGTAATGGGTTTAAACTGGCAGAGGGGAGATTTAAACTGGATATTAGGAGGAAGTTCTTTCCAGTGAGGGTGGTGAGACACTGGCACAGGTTGCCCAGGGAGGCTGTGATTGCTCCCTCTCTGGAGGTGTTCAAGGCCAGGTTGGATGAAGCCTTGAGTGACCTGTTCTAGTGGGAGGTGTCCCTGCCCATGGCAGGGGGTTGGAACTGGATGATCTTTGAGGTCCCTTCCAACCTAAACCATTCTATGATTCTATGATTTATCAGGATTGTGAAATTTGTTAGAAGAGTTGAGTTACTGGCCAGGGTGGTATAACCGTAAAATAAATGGAAACATGCTACAACTACTTAGACTTCAAATGAAACTATCACATACAAATAAAACTAAAAGCAAGACCAGCACAGTAAAACAAAACACAAATCCCAAAATGAACAAGCCAGCACAGAAGAATAAGTCCAAACTGCTGAGAGACACAAAGCAAGACAGAGCTTTTCAGGCTATGTACTTGCTCAAAAAGAGCTTGGATCTGAACTGAGACACAATTTTGCTTGATTTCCCCTGTGTTCAAGGAAACAGGCTGGGGTTTTGTACTGTGTGAAGCAGTCCAGATAGCAGACAGCATGAGAGGTACTTGACTGGCCTAAGTGTTTTATTTTGCCTTTTTTTTTTTTTTTCCTCTTAACAGAAAAAAACACACAACACTTTGTTTTTCAATTAAGAAAATTGTAATAAGAATGGGATGGGAGAAATATAAAAGAGAATTATTACTGCTGTGCCATAAAATATTTAAAAGAACTGATACTTTAACCCAAACTTTGCCCATTACAGAGAGTGGATATGAAGTCTGCTGCTGGGCCCCCCTATATTTTTCTACAAGGGAGACTTCCAAAGATTAAATTCCTTCAGAAACTACAAATCCTGGGAATCTTTGATTGGAATTCACCAAAATTTTCCCAGATTGAAGAGGACTTCCTTTCACTGCCAATGCTCAATTTAATCTTTTTCTTTACTGTACTATATTTTTTGCATTACTTTTTTTTCTTTTTCTTTCTCTCTCTCTTTCTCTAGTTTTTTTCTCAGAAGATCTGATCTAAATATAAAGTTGGAAAATTTGATGACTAAAAGGGCATTTTGTATACCTTCTGATCCCCATGCTTGAATATTTTCACTTCACACAGTACTTGAGCACAACTGGCTGTGGAAGATAGTGCAGTTTTGTATAATAAATCCAGTTGCTCACTTGCAGCTGTGTCTCATCACCAATAACACAAAAAGCTCTTCCTAATGGCACTGCTACTAATGGCTAAGAAAGTGGATGTAAACCCCATATTCCCCACCACGTGTTTGGGTTTCTTGTCTACTGGAGTGGTTCTAATGGAACAAACAATGGAGCATGCTGCAACTCCTTAAACTTGTTCTGTTTGAAAACATGCTCTGCTATGTTTGAAAGATATCAAATAGGTAACAAGTACAACTCCCTAAGTCACATTCTCTCATTTACTTCAGCTTTATCAAACATGAGTCAAGAAAATGTACCAGTAAATTGTTTGCAAAAAGAAAATGTTATGGCTCAAGAGGGGGAAAAAAAAGGTGATTAATGGGGATTTTAGCATTCGTACTTGACCTCTGCTAACAATCAAAGTGATGTAAAATATATCCCTTTTATTTAACTTTTTGAATTGTCATTTACCTTGAGTACCTATTTGGTTGCTTATTATACTCCTATAAAAGATTCCATTATTTGGCGACAACTTTGTGTGCCTTGGAGCAGTTCCTATTTAAACTGCCATACACCTACCTGCCTAGCAAATGAGCAATGGTAAAGCAGCTGCAACAGAGAAGCAAAATCCATAAGGAAGCCTGAGGCCACTCTGAAAGGGGAACCATGAGCTCTCTTCCAATTTCCATGCAGGAAAAAATTCTCTGAGTAGTAGCAGCTTTACTAGGGGGCTTTCTTTATGGTTATACCAATTAACTGTTATTTTCCCTTAACCTACAACACAGGGCTGCTGTGGCACCGTGTGTGGTTGCTTAAGCATCACAGGATTACAGGATGTTAGGGGTTGGAAGTGACCTCCAAATATCATCGAGTCCTGCCAGAGCAGGACCATAACCTAGTGCAGGTTACAGAGGAATGCATCCAGGTGGGTCTTAAAAGTCTCCAGAGAAGGTGGAGATACCTCTCTGGGGGTATCTGTTGACACAGTTTGCTAACAAAGCAAACAAACAAATCAAACTGTCTGAGCTAATATTCCTTTTTCTACAGGAATTCCTATGTTGGAATAACAAAAAAATATTTTAGGACAAATTGCTGATGTCTGCACAGGGCATTAGCTCCTACAGTAAAACACTTTCATGAGATGTATCAGCACAAGCTGTCAGAACTGGTGCTCTTCTTGGCTGGAGTATGTGACAATGGGCCTGGGCCAGCCCTGCATCATGTTTTCAGAAGCCATACCTGGTTGGAGAACCCCAGCACAACCTGTCGTTGTTTAAGGTTGGTCTCCCCATCGAGATTGGCGGTTTCCAAGTGACAGATGCCATTCTGATCAGAGGAGTAGAGCAATAAGATATCAGCTGGGATGGTCTCATTGCACTGCAGCTGCACAAAATCTCCCACTCGGACATCCTTCCAGCATTTCTCCACATAAGCATGTTCTTCCCTGTTGAATTGAAAACGTGGCATGGGTGAACGGTGACATTAGGAAGTCAGGACTCTTTGTTAGTGGGGCTTTAAAAAAAGAAAACAGGGCAGTGGTCACAGTGTGTTGTATTTATTTATTTTAAAAGACACAGGACAACAGCTAGAAATTAGTGATTTAGACACTTTCATAATATTACTACACTGTGTGTCACGTTCAAATAAAATATTTACATGGAATAAAGAGCAACCAGAAGAAAATTCCTTTTCATTCTAGCATTAGTTCTAGAATCTTCAGAGCAAAATGCAATTGTTCTGACTAACAGAGGTGTTCCGAAGTATTTTATTTAAGAAATGTAAATGTTTAATGAAGAAATATTAATTTTGACTCTTTCTCAGATATTTTTCAACAACAACATATAGATCCTAAAGAAGCAAAATGTACCTCAGCTACATTTGCTTCAGGTCTTTCCAGTTCATATCTCTCAAAAGGTAATTACACATCTTGAACTTATCACAAAGAAACCACCTTAAAATATAGAACAGCAGACAAGTGATGCCTTAATACTAATTTAAAAAGTGACTGGAGTCCAAGTTTAATGGAAAAGTTAAGGTAAGAAATAAAGAGCTTCTAAATTAAAAACAAAATAAGCCTGTGGGGTTCAAGGTTCAGGAAACAGCAAATTTTATATGACATTACATTTTCAATAATTGATCCTTCGACTGCTCTTAAACATCTAAGCAAACTGAAAACTGCACAATAAGCTTTAAAATTAGTTAATGGGAAAACTGCAGGGGCAACAATGGCCTAGTTCCTCTAACTCTTGAGAGGAAATTATTTTTTTCAATATGAATAATTGAATCATTTTATGCCTTGCTCGGTAAGAAGGAAAATGCTCATTTTACTTTACCAGACAGACAGCAAAAGGCTTTTTGTAATGACTCAGGGTGTCATTTTTGTTTTTAAGCTTTTAATCATCCTCATCTATTGCCTGAAGAATACTGTGTTTCAATTAAGTGTTTGTATCATGAGAAGGGGAGCAGTGATATAGCAGATAAAGTGTCTTGCTACAGTTCAAAGCATGCATCCAAGCATTGCTTCAGAGTCATGCCAAAGGCTACTTCCTGCTAACCTACTTTCCTGGTCTGCCATAAAGGAGAGGCAGCCATAATGCTGACAGGCAAAACCTTGCACTTGGCTTATATCTTCAGCTGTAAAACAACACAAAATAGAACCTTCCTGCAAAGGTTATGCATGCAGTTAAATTCTATGCAGTTTTCAGTGGTATCCACTCCTTAATCAAAAACAAACTCCTAGCTTCCCCAATCTGACTATTAAAATTCCTTTAATGCCACATATGAATCACTTGCTAAGTAATGCTATTGTAGATGTAATTTTTTGCTCTGAAATATTTCTTTCTTCTTTTGTATGACTTGACTTATCTATATGTCTCTTTTCCTTTTCCTCAATGACAGCCATAAAAGACCACACTGAAGATCAGAAGTTTGTGCAACTTAATTCGATGTTGCTATGCATTTAAATAAAAATTTAAAAATCCACAAAAAACCCCCCCCAAAACCCACCCAAAACAAACATCACCACCCTCCCCCCCCCAAGCTTTTAGATCAAGTTGTATTTGAATGGTATTTAAGCAAGTGTATATTGAGTATTTTCTTCTCTACAAAGTAGATGCTAATGTTAGTACAGTGAATCAAGTAAGTATGAATCCTTCCCATGTCAAATACTTCCTGGGGTAGAACTTCTGAAATTTGTTTGTTTAAAACATAAAAATGAGATTATAGAAGCAATTTAGAGCAAGTAGATAGCTTGCCTTGCTATCCTAGTCAATTAGATGCCACGTAGACTTTCCATGCAATGTTGGCTATGACTTCTGCAGGGCAATCCTACCTTTGTACGTCAACTCTTGCACAATTCTGAAGTTTACAGAAAACACTTCTGAATTTCTCTGCTCATAAAATGGTATAGAAGGGCCTTGCCCAACTGGCTCTTTTCCACATCAGCCTGAATAAACCAGGCTAGCAAAACTAATCCAAAGAACTCACAGATTTGCAACCTTTTTTTTTACAATAATTTCCTATGAAACATACATTACACATCAAGCTTCAGGTTCTGCCCATTCACTAATTACAGAGCAGACGGTGAGTCAGAAAAGCCAAATAACCTGTTTTAGTTCAGAGGAAACATCTCACTTAGCACAGGGACTAGAGTTAAGGAAACACTGGAACCCCAAAGCTGCATTCAGAAGCACAGATTGTCCCTCTCTCCCAATGAGTGTCGAATTTGGTAATGAAACACATTTTCTTTTCCTGAACTATTTAGCTGGAGCTGTAAGGTGAACACTTTCTTATAGTATGGAGATTTTCTACAAATCTGAGGAGGATTACTAGTGGACGAAAGGAAGAGAAGGACTTCATAAAGAACCTGGTGCACCCCACTGAAGCACTAGGTCAGCTGTCAAGCAAGAGTTTTAAATGAAGTAACTTCCTTTTAGCAATTCCTGTAACTGGGAACACTGCCCATTTTCTGTTTAATGATTAAAGGTCATAGCACAAGCTCCAGCTGCTAAATAAACAGAGGAGCTTCACAAAGCTAAGATGGTCTGATGAGAAACACGCAAAGAAGGCAAACACATCTATTCAATAAAATATTCAACAAGATGTGGTGATTTTTAAGTGGTGGAGAGCTGGAACTCTGATTCTTATAGCATATGGCATCGAGGCTGAGGCATGTCAAAGACATGATCTAAGCTAAAAGTTTCTCAGTACTTTCTCTCTTTTACCACTCATTTAGTGAATTTATCAACAGCACACTTTAAAGGTGTTCCTTTGCAGTTCTGGGATAACGGGATAGCATGATAATACCAATTACAGCATAATGCTGACAAAAAGAGGCAGTTAGCCTTGAACAGTCAAAGTGAAGCCTGCCAGAATTCATTATTGAACTCATCATATCTGATCAGAAGGCCTGAACTAAACAGACTTTATGAAGTCATTTCTGGGAAGAAGGATCATAAAAAAAAAAATCCTGCTGTGCCTAGAGATTGTGGGGGAACATGAATAAATTATTGACTCTTTGTCAACAATTTAATTACCCATTCTTGGATTCAGCAAAGATAAATCTCAAGCAAAAACTGAGTCAAGATGGATGGGGAATGGGAGCAAATAAAAATTAGTGTTTCCTCCTCAGAATAAAGTAATATTTCATGTGCTCTTCACATGTCTATGAGTCCTAGACAGTTTGCAGAAAGATCTTCAGAAATCTTTATCAACTGTATCAATCAATTAGTTTAGTGAGTCTTATTTCCTTGAATTACGGCAAGCTTGATCTCAGGGTGCTTTGCAGCATAAAGACATGGCTCTACTTTTCACCCCATAGATTGCCATAAGTTTATAAGAAACATTGAAAGGCCGTATCAGTGTCATGAAAAGACAAACCCAAAGGTTTGTACTTTATCACAGGGAGATTCACTAGAATTTTATATTTCAAAATGCTTTGCCTTGAGCGTCACCTGTTAGACAAAAAAATGCTAACATTTTGAGAGTCTCAGTTTTGCACAGACAACAGGTAGTATCACACAGCTACTTATCCTTCACAGCCTAGTTTTGCAGACAGAAAATCCACACATTTTTATGCTACCAAAGACTACACCAGCTTTTATAAGGAAAAGCACCGTAAAGTGTTTTCAAAGACTTCTTTACGGATATGACCTCACAGATAGGAGCTACTGCCATAAAGCTTTGAAAAAAATAACAAAGAAGCAGCTTCGGGACTTGAGGAATGGAAAAGACTTAGTGGAGGAACTTATTCTGAGACCCTTCTATAGGCCAGAGTACAGCAGAACATGGTTGATAGTATTCCTGAGCTAATGCTATCTGAGCATTTGTCACTGGTTTCTGCCACGTTACCATTACAGTAGCTGGGAAGGTTGTTTTTATGGTATGGACATCAGACCAGCAGCATCAATGATGTAATTTAGCAGCAGCTGGTCCCGTAACAAGCCCTCATTAGCAAACAACAACAGCCTTTCCTCACACACCCAAATTCTCACTCAGGATTTGAATGCCTCTTTGAGACAGCAACGAGCATCTTTTAAAGATAACAGGAGTGAAATTTTCCTATAACTTTAATTATTTGCCAGTTTGGCATTCCAAACTCTTTAGTGCTAGCAACAAATCTTATCTTTTTATGTGCCAAAAATATCTACAGCATCCTAATAAGGAAGTTATTCTTTCAATGATGAAAGAAGTCTATATTCAACTTCTGTAAACAATTCAAGTTTATGTGAACCTTAGGTAAGTACCAGAGCTTTATAAATGCATTTAAGGTCCATATACAAGGTTTTGGATTTCTTTTAACTCATCTTCATCTCAATTCTATAATGATCTGTATCAAATTAAGGAAAAAAAAAAAAAAAAGGCAACAAGTACTTCAAAACCATATTTCCCTAGACTTTACTAGGTTAATTTTGCAAGCTACAGAATATTGCAAATTTTTCAACGAACAAAAAGGGATTGCTACAATTCTGCCTGGCACCAGCTGGAGTGAAGAGGTAACTTCAAGGTCACTTAACAACTGCTAATCATTAGCATTAGTTTTTAAAGACTCTTAGCATCCTCTCAGCTTTCTGGAAGCCATAGCTTATTTTTTTATATTTTTTTGCTACAGTTACCCCCTTACATGACCATGTAGCTCTTGAAATCATATGGTAGAAACATGTTTTTCTGCGGGCATTAGAAGAAAATCAGAGAGTTAGGATGGAACTTAATGCTGTGAGGTGATGTTTCTTCAGGTCTCTGAGCCAAAACCATAACTTCTCATTTATTTGCCCTTTGTGTTTAGATGTTAGTTTCTGCTGCTCTCTGCTAAACCATTACACATTTTCTGCAAAGCAGCTTTAAATGCCTTGGCAGGTAATAGATCTTGAAGAAAGCTCTGATAAAGCAATACACAAACCAGGGCTAGCATTAGAAATGTGTTTATGGATTTTCTTCCACAGAGACCAAGATCCTCACTCTAGCAAACACACTGACTGACAGGAACTGCTAGCTTGCTGCTCTTTGACTTTCAAGTGCTGCTGCCTGGACCTGCTGCTGCCTGTTGAAAACTTGACATTTTACTTCTACATTTAGTCAGTTCAGCACATCACATATTTCTTCATTACACAGTCAGCATGTTCACTGTGAGATAAACCCATGTTCTAATTTTTTCTTCACAATTTTTACCACTTATTTGTACACTTATTTCAAATAGCTGCGTGGTGACATAACAAACCTGAGTGTAGTGTTGATTAAGGCCATTTTCTAAGCTCACTGGAAGTTTGATACCGCTGTTCCAAAGAAAATTGATTTTAGCCCACAGGAAAAATGCTAGAATTTCAGGCAGGCCAAAGGCTTTAGACTTTTCTTGGGGTGTATAAAATGAATCCACTAAAGCCTTCAGCAAGCTTCTAGTGTTTAAAATTATGCTCTGTTTGAGAATAAAAATAATAAAGCAGAGATAAAAGACTTAACAAGTGAAAAGTCAGTGTTGCTGAGTGACACTTTAAATGAAAGCACTGGCAACTCATCTCTTTTTGCTGACTATGCCCTTGGCAGGATGGTATTTTTCACTCATCCTGCTTTCTACTTGACAAACTCTCAAATTCACCCTGAACTGCAGAATCTAGAGAAAAGTTATATTTTTCCTTCCATCTCTCAGATTTTACACTAGGTCTATTCCTGTTTTCAAGCATGCTCCCTACCTTCTCTGCTGTGTTCCACATGCCACAGACTGCTGTTGGTCACTGCATCCTTGGGCAATGCCAGTTACTCTGCAACTGGATGTAACTGGAAGTGTCCAAGGGAGGTAAAAACTCTCCTTCTTTCAGAAGGCACAGCTGACCAGAGCATACAAATATGGTTGAAATAGAAAGGCAGCTTCCCTAGTTTTAAGAAAATACAAAGTATACCCTGACTTTGGGCAACACAGAGGTGATTTTTTTCCCCTTATTTCTCCTGCTCTAGGACTTAGTGTTGGTGCAGAAATCTTTATATATTTCAAAATCTTACACCAAGGAGATAAAGAGTCACAGCAAAGGCCAGTCTGAACTTTTTGTATTATAGACATCAATTGGTCTACAGAGGAAGGAGAGATTGATGCTTGTCTACTTGAAAACCACAAGGCCTGAAATTATCACAGAGGAACTTTCTTTTGAAAGAGCAATCAGGCTATCTTATTTGAGATGCCTGTTGACTACCTAGTTATCCAACACCTCCACAGGATGAGCCAAAGCAGCTAGGCTTCTCTGAGTCACTGTCTCAAATATCTGACTTTAGGTACTTAAAATGAAGCCATGTGAATAGCTTAAATAACATTAGATTTACATGGCTGCTGCTGTCTAACGTATTGCTGTGCCTCTTCGAACTATATGCAGTCCTTGCATTTGTATTTGAGGGTCTGTTGAAACACGAATAAAAGAGTAGGTGAATTCCTTCAGAACTGTGAAACTGATGCAAAAGCCTGTCTAGATTTTATGGAATACTAATTTATATCCATTATAGCTTAATTGTAGGGGTGTATCAGATCCAGGTCATACATTAATTACTTATTGAGTAGTTCCTTGAACGTTACAGAACTTCAAGAAAATGAAATAATAGCTTTTAGCTACTGTTGAGTTGGCATTCATATAAGAGGCTTGCATACTACGTTCAGTGCTGGCCTCCATTTTTAGTAAGTTAACAACAAACTGGAAAGAGTTCACAGAAAAGTAACCACAGCAGGTTTAGAGGGACTGACTGACAAGAAAGATGAAAGAGTGATCTATATGCTAAAAGTTGTCTGGGTGTAGCAAAATGAACGTGATAAAAATCACATGTATTTAAAGACTATAATTAAATGCTATGGATGAAGAATAACTAATCAGGGTTGCATGAAACCAGGTGACATGAGGAATTTAAATGGAATTAAAGAAGGACAACAAAGCATAGTATCATAGAAAGTGCTTTGACAATCACATTTTGTAGTCATGGAAGCCCTGTTGCTTGGAAAATTTAAAAGCAGACAAAGTATGTTTTAAGGAATACCAGGCAAAAGATAAAATTAAACACAGGTCTGTACTATCTGCAATTGAGGGCTTTTTTTGTTTGGTTTTTTTGTTTTCTTTTGGTGTTGTACAATTTGTTCTGACAACACAGCAGTATGTATACAACTACTATGATTCCAAAAGGTTTTGCTTCAGAAATAAAAATCTCCACAATCAAACATTAGATTTCATTTATTGTATCTCCCCAAGACACTGTAATGACTATTAATTGTTTCCTATTTTCTCAATTAAATGTTCTTTAAATACTCTATGTAGAGTGTCTTTTCTTTCATTTGATTGACAGACTAGATTTCCCATTCCAGCTGATTCTGCAAGAAGCAAATTAGAAGAAATGTGTTTACAGAGTGGCCTATTTAAATTCAATCTCCCTTGCTTTAAGCTGAAAGAAGACAAAATGCTGCATTTCTCCTAGTCTTCAAGAAAGTTTTGAAGAACTTTCAGCATTTGGAAAACATTGTTCTGCCTTTGTATTTTTTTTTCAACATGAACCAGAGTTCATATTATTGAGACCAAAAATAAAGACAATATATTCTCTAAGACTAACTCTTAATAAACCAAGTAATCTTTCAGGATGGAATATCAGCTGATCTGTTTAAAAGAGGTTGTTTTTTTGTTTTTTGTTTTTTTTTTTTTTTTTTTTTGCTGTTGCAAGATCAATAAAATTTGCATTGCGTTCAAAAAGACTTTCACCTTGTTAAAAAAATTAACTATGTCAAATGATTCATAAGGAAGAAAATTAGAAGGCATCAGGCTCTTCCATGACTTTGCAGCTAGCAAGCAGAACAAGAAATATCAGCTTCCCAAAGCACTATAGAAGCCTGATTAAAATTATTCATGATATAATAAGCTGTAGCTACTGATCTTATGGCAATTGCAATTACCCAGTTTTTCCAGACAGGATGAATGCTACAGACCGAAGTCCTCCCTCCTCATTTTCCTTTCCCCTTGCCATTTTGAGCCATAAAAAATGGGTGAAAGACAAAATTCTAGACAATATTTATTCATAGATCAAAATCTTTTAAATGGGATGGAATAACCAACTTTATGACAGACCCACATCAAGTGGGTCAAGTATAATCACCCTTAGCTATAACTTGAACTTGGACTAAAACATGTAATTCCATGATGGGCATTTTTCTCATACAAAACAAGTTTTATTGTATTCTCCATTTCTCATGTTCCCATGCTAAATTAACAAGGTTGCTTTATGCGAAGAGGAAACAAATAAGATTCCTATGTGGATTCATTCATTAGTATCTACTGCACCATCTATTATAATTCAAACTGGTTTTAACAAGCATTAACAAATAATCCATTGCCTCACAGGTTAATGCAACGTTGAAAAGATTGAAAAATCCAAGTAGGCTGCAAGCTCAAGAGATGGAGAAAAAAGAGGCAATTGTGCTACCCTACCCAAAGATCTACAATTATGAGCAGTGTTCGTATTGGAAGAGGACAAATCTTAAATGAACAATGTTTAGACACTAAAAATGTCTGCTTTTTTTCAGACAAGCTGGCAAGGAGAGATGTGGGATTTTGCTTCTGACAAGTAATTATCTATATGTGGGGATAAGTTTAGCCCCCAGACAAGCAAATCCATTGTTTTGCTGTTTAACTGGCAGGATATAAAAATAAAATTCTGACAAACACATGCAGGAGGAACAAACAGGAATGACAACACTGTGATAAAAGCCAGAATTCTGCAAGATCCTGCTTGTGAAAGCAGCTGTTATATAAAGCACTGCTGATTAATTTGAGAGATGACAGACAACATTCACAGAGATGGGAACCTCTGCTCTTCTGGCTCCCAGATGTGACATTTTAACAAGGAGAAGTAATTTTCAGCTTTGCTGAGAGGACAGTTTGGATAGAATAAAACATAATTTTCAGATGTCTGAAAGTCCTAAAAGTAAGAGGTGATGAAATGTCTTGAAGAACTGATCACAAATACATGTAGTTAATTCATTTAGAGATGTCTGAACAGAGGCACATATTACTGTCTTCCAGTTTTATTTCACATACAACATAGTAAAAGAAATAAAACCGAAAGCTAGTCTACAGTGGATAGTGTGAAATTAAATGTACTTCAAAGGGCTACATTTAAAAGATATTTCTTGGCATCTAAGAATGCAAGCAGGTTCTTTGCTACCTTGTGCTGATAGAATTAATTGCTCTTGAAATTCCTTAAAATCCACATGCTCTTTAAGCACCTGTTTTCATTGTACTCTGTGCTTAAGGGGCCAACAGCCATGACAATACCATGAAATTCAAACTTACCTCCCCAATCTGAAAAAGAGGTTTAAACAAAAAAAGAAATGTCCTTCCCTGTAGCAGAACAAATACCAGGTGATACACAGTCACTATGACTTTCCCCAGATTCACTTACCAATGTGATTTCCCAGCAGGCATTAATTCATTTTTTAAAAAAACATAAAGCCTCATCATTGCTAAAAGATCTCAAGCCAACATATTTTTGGTAATAAAAGCCGTAGGAAACTCACCTGCTGTAAATATAGCATCCCATATGATTGATTTCTTTGTCTAACTTGTACCGCCGAAAGTCCTCCCAAGCATCTTTGATGGCTGTAATGGCCATTATAACACAAATTGGGATCAAAGAAACTTCTGGTTGGAAAGCATTCACCACTGGCACAAAATTCAGCAGCGCAATGGCCACAAAATAAATATTGGCAAAACGATGAAATTGCTCATAAATATTTTTAGGGAGGAAAGTCAAGACAGTATATTTTGTGGTCTTAATTTTATTTGAGTCATAGTATCTATTTGGATTTTCCTTCCATTTCTTTCTTCCAAAGGGCAAGTTGGAGATGATCACTCGCTTATTTTCATTCTTCTTCTTTCTTTTCTTTGCTTTTCCTCTCTTGTCCAGTTCATCATTTTGGGTTTCAGTTTCTGGAGCACCACATCGGCAGCACGTTTCCTTGAAAAAATGTTTTTTCCATATCATTCTAGAGAAGCAACCTGGAATACCTCTCCTTGACATCTTGTTGTCCTTTCAAAAACTAGCCTCAGATTGGAAAATCAACAAATTTAGAAGAGTTCAACAATCCAAATAAACTTCCAAGGAGTAGGGAGAAGAGTAAAGATGTCTGAAGTCCAGGGCTGCACGTCCTTCTACTCCAACCTCCACCTGCCTACAAACAGGTATCATCCTGACTCAGCTGCTCCAGATCCTAGAGCCTGCTGGGGAAGCTGCACCTCAGCTATGACAGAGGCATCCTGAATGTTTTGTTATTCCTGTTAGCCTGTGCCTGGAGGCCCTCTTCAGAGCACTTTCCTGGCATTGAATATCTGCTTTGGTTTTACACAGATCCGTGTCAAAGCTGAGAACGTGCACACAATTTTCATGGTTCACTCCACAGTTTTTAGAATCTCTTTATAAGCCTGGGAGTTGCCAGAAAGTTCAAAGGTAATGGGCACAGCTCTGCGTCCCAGAATTTAACAGGAGATTGCTGTAAGCAATCTTTCTTTACTTCCTGTGTCTACTATTTGTTTGCAAAACCATAAAGTGGATTATTAAACAACAAAGCAAACCCTACCTCTCTAAATCAAGCAAATAGATGATAGATGGTGGAAGAACAGTCTCCTACATCACTCCTCAGCCTAATCCTTTTCCTCTGACAGGCCTCCTGCTTCTGGACACTCAAAGCACCACTCTCTCATCCAGTAACTCCTCCCAGTCCCTCATTTATTCTTCGTTATCAGTCCATGTGCCTCTGACACATAAGTATGTAAGCAAAGAGGAAGCTTAATTTCCCAGAGACCTAATGAGATGTGTACAAACCGTAGAATTTTTTTTTTTTTTCCTTTTCCTATGACCTGGGCTTAAGGAGATGTGAAAAACAGAAAGATATCCAACCATTTGTGTTTCTAAATGGGGTCTCCTATCTATTGCATTATGTAGTCACAAGCTAATTAGTCTCAAGTTAGTACTTGGACAAGAAACTCTGATGAAATAGAAATGTTGCAATAAGAATTGCACATGAAAATACTTCTTCCTTCTGAGTCAGTACTGAGCAAACACCACAGATTACTGCAGGTGTTGTACCAGAACCGTGCTCTATTGATCACCTGTGTTTACTGGAAGTCCTATAAAATTATTTTCAGTTCCTGATTGTGCTTCACCTTGAAGGTAGGTTATTATTATTTTTTCCAGAAACGGCTTTATTGTGAGTCCATCTAAAAGACTGCTCCAATTTGTTAAACAGCCTGAGTAATCCTTTCCAGACTTGGACACGTTTCATTTTCCCTCCAGTTCCTTCTGCTCCCTGAAGCGGATGTTGCGTGTGTTGGCAAGCTGGTTTGGAAACTTGGAATGAAAACTTGTATATCAGCACACACTGCTGTGATAGGAAACAAAACTTCAGTGGTATCAGGATGACTTAAGTGAGATAAATGAAGCATTTTTGGAGGCAGAGAAGGAGTCTTTTACAACAGCTTTTCCAAACTTACTGTACTCCAAAGGGTCAGTGAAGGAATTACTGCAGAATCAGATGAGCAGTTTCCACCACACCAAATGCAAGACAAAATAATTTGTTTAGTTTACTTACTTGTCGTATACTCTGGTTTTAGAGAAGTTTATCATCTTATCAAAGCAGTATTTTTTATAGTCTTCAACAGCATCTTTAATCATACAGGCAAGTAGAACCACAATTAGAGGCAGCATAGTAATCTCCCTGTGGAAGGCTTTCACTTGTGGGAACCAGTTCAGAACCACCAGAAACAGAAAATAAAGATTACCCAGTCTGAAAAGATATAAAAGAAATTAAAAGCAGACAGAAATTAGGATGTGTCTTTTTCTTAATGAACATCCCCCATTTTTTGTTAAAGGAGCACTAATCATTTCACTTCTCTACCCTCCTCAGAATGAATTAATCAGTTGCTTGACTGAGATCCTGCGAAATACATTTCCATAATACTCCATTTTCCACTTATCATGAACCTTTCCTGTCTCTAGGAACTCAAAATTCTTTAATGATTCCCCACTGCCTCAGTCTTGAAAACAAATGCTAAAAGAAGCTTAAAACCCCCAAACGAGTGTAATAGAATGGGTGTAAAACCCCACATGTTTAGAATTGTGGAAGGGTTTACATCTGGAATCCACAAAGGATTCCACAGGTGAAAGGTCAAATTATGAACACGTGAATCTAAATATAGAAGGGAAATTTCAAAGCTGGACATTCATATACAACTTTCATTTATCTATATCATAGTGATATGAGCATCATATGAAAGAATATTCTGGGGAAGGAGAAGGAGAGGATGTGTACCATCTCTTGGAAAGAAGCCTGACCTGGTACTTGCATATTCCTGTAAACCATTTATAGTCACTTGCCTGCCATCAAAGATATACCAAAATTAATCTACGAACCTCTGACTTCCACAAAATTGTATAGGTGTCTGAACACATCCAATTAATGCCTTTTCATGTCCTTAAAAATTAGAGGCTGATTCAAAACAGAAGCAGAGGCTTTTTAAAATAAAAAAACTTGCAAGTTTTACATAGTAAACTGTTTAGGTGTTCAAATGAGACAGCTTGCCACGACATCAGGTAAGCACACTTAGTGTATCCTTGCTTTAAACCTGCATTTCTGTGTGAATCAAGTGACATTTGGTTACAAATAGTCATCACCTAAACTTAAGCAATGTGGAAACTGCAAAAGCAGCCTTACTCCTTCCATCTCAAATATCAATGTTTCAGAGAGTTTGTAAATTTCATATATCACTGAATGAAGAGTTTTACCTGTGAAACTGCTCAAAAAGATTTCGGGGCAAAAAAGTGAGCCATGTGTATTTTGTGGTCTGTATCCTGTTTCCAGAATAAAATGTAGAAGCTTGTTTCCAGTCTTTCCACTGTCTCTCATTGTCAGGACACACAATCCTCCATTTGTTTAAGTTGAGTTTTGGTTTATCTCTGACAGAAAACAGCAGTGGTGTCGATTCTGATAAAGTCTGGGAGGAACTTGCAGCTCCTAGTCGCCTCCAACGGTACCAAGCAGAGTCCACAGACAAAGCCATTCACAGCAGGATGTCAGGCTGAAAGACAAATGCATGACAAGGACTGAAAACCAATTCCATTCTGATAGAAAAGTCACTTCATTTCTTGCTAGCACAGGCTTGAAGCAGCAAACAATACTGTCCAATATATTGCATGTTCAGTCTGTTTCCTTCTGCAGAAAATGTACAGAATAAAGGACAAAAGAAAAACTTCAATGTGGGAAAATCTATTTCTATCTCTGGGGGAAAAAATCTCCTATCTATTTTCTCTGTGTTATAACAACAAACTAACATAGATAAAGCCAATTCAACAGAGGTGAACAATGGCTTTTCCATCACAAAATCTGTATCATTTTCCTTGGCCATAAGATGCCACCAAATCTATTCAGGCATTTTTCTTGCAATTTTTTTTGTGTTCACACTTACTTTACAGAGGGACTGATTTAGGTGTTGAATCTTAACAGCTCAAATAACAGAGAAGTGCAGCATCAGTTTGATCTCATTTACACTCACCTAACAGAGTCTCCATAGAAATCTGATTTGAATGGAAAACACTAGTCAGCAGTAAAACAATGGATATTTTATTAGTTGGAGAGGTAAAGGGATTTAATCTCCCAATACTAATCCTGTTGTCATTGAACACTTTGCTTCTGACATCTGTGACTGCAACTACAATACAGCATGCAGGACTCCCTGGCTCCAGCAGCTCAGGTGCAGATGCTGTTATGCTCAACCTGAACACAGTAAAATATCAATCCAGCAGCAAGAGTTTGAGGGCTGGAAGCTGCCTTATAACAACAAAACACTAAATGTGAGATTTCTGCAGAGCAGAACTGTCCCCTCTGGAAGGCCACTAATAGGTCTCTCTGGAGGTCCATGATTTTCCCAGACACAGAGGTATGCCTGACAGGTTCGTAACTCCCAGGGGCCTCTTTTCTACCCTTTCAAAAAGCAAAGTTGCCATTCACAATTGAGGAAAAAATGTTGGGAACCTCAGTCATCTCTTCATCTGTTTTTACTGGCTCACCATTTTTGCTGTTCAGTGGGGGTATATTTTCTTTAACCATCCAGTAGAAGCCCTGCTTTTTGCGATCCTTGCTGAGTTCAGCTTCCACTGCACCCTGGCCCTCTTGACCTCATGCGAGGTTGCACTTAGTTAATGCTGTTATCATAATTCCCATTGAGTCCTCCTGTACAGCCCCGAAAGCCTCAGTTTCAAGAAACTATTTTCCCTCTTTTTTTTCTCCTCCATTATTGATGGATGTACTGTGGGCATCTCTCAACATGGAAAGCACATTTTTCCCATCTGTAATTCCTACACAGTTTTCTGGGGAGAAAATCTCAGGCAATCTAGCCTAAGACAAGTCATCTTCTTTGTGTAGATGCCCCTCAAGTTTCCCAGAATTACAGACATACAATCATTATATAAAATTATAATGAATCATTACCTGTCTTAATCCTTCTTTTAGGAGAAGCATTTATTTTCACAGTCCAAACTTTAGTCATTCCTCCCTGACTTTCCAGTGGAGATACTGTAGTCTCAAGAAACAGGCAAGGTAAACTATGTCTAAGTATCTTAATTCCTGAACTTTTTCATTTGGTAAAAATCAAGACAAGCAACATGTAAGTGACTAAACTACTATCCATTTATAGCAAAAGTAACTTAATCGTACAGAAATGTGTCAACCAGACAACCAGTTATGCTAAGATGCAAGATGAGAAACGTATGAGCTGGTAGCACAGGAGGTTAGATGCAGTAGTCACATTATTTCACAAGCTTGCATCAAAATTCCTGAAATGTGAAGCAATAAACTCAAGCATGAAAACCTTTGCACTTCCCCCTAAAATTCTGGAAGAATGTGTGTCCAAGAAAGTTTTAAAGATTTCTGATACTTGATTTAAAAGTGGCATGAACAATACGCTGTAAATTGAGATGGCATCATTCACACTGTCATGAGGAAGCTCTTGAAAAATCAGAATTTCTTTGTCACAAAAGTGGGACTGACATCATAGTCTTTCTGCAGAGTCTGGGGTGCAATTTGGTAACTTGTACCATCAGATTGTTCAGAGGCACAATGTCATTAGTTTTTTTCTCTACTACTCTAATCTTGTTAAACTATCTGAATTCTATTAACTAAAAGTGTGCATCATGATATGCTTGGAAAAAATACACATTTTGCTAACAGTGTTGTCATGCACTCTGAAAAAGATACACTGAGAAAAGCTTTTGGCTACTCTGTCTCAGGAAGGGAACAGCATATGCAATAAACAGAACAGGACTGTATTTATTGCAATAAGCAGCCATTAACTGTATCTCATCAAACCTTAAGGCCACCGTTCATGTTATGAAAGCCTCATTTATTTTCTTCCTGCTACATTTAACTAATGAATGAGTCTGCCCTAAATATCACCTGCAAAGTCGAAGTGTGCTCATTTACAGAACGTTAGGGATTAGAAGGGACCTCCAGAGTTCATTGAGTCCAACCCTCCCTGCCAAAGCAGGGTCACCCAGGGCAGGCTGCAGAGGAATGTATCCAGGTGGGTTTTATGATTTAGCCTACACTGTGGTGAGAATTTACAGGTAGCCTCTCCCTGTATCTAGAACAAGTCCATGGCACAGGAAAACATCTGAAAACTATGAACAGGATAATTATTTATTCCTTTTGTTGGGGAAAGAGCTGAAAGGCAGCGATAGAAGAAATTATACCAAATCCTTTCCAAGTGTGTATATCAACATGTTTGGGTAGCTCAGCACGTCAGAGGTGAACTACTGAATACTTATCTGTCTCATGTCCTCTCAAGCAGGCCTATGATTATTTTTAAATTATATTCTCTCTCTTTCTTATAGTATGGTGTGAATATGTAGGCAGTCTTATACAAGAGGCAGTTAAATTCCTATGAGACATACCTTATATAACAATCAAATCAGAGGGAAGACAGCACTATAAACTCCAGCATGCAGTTGATACAACTTGGCATTTTTATTCCCAAATGCTTTCAGTTTGTCTATTTGTTAGTACTATTATTTTAAATTAGCAAAAATATTTGAAAATATTTCCCATTATAGGAAAAGAGATTCTACAACAGTCCACTGATGGCAAGTGTTTTCCGCTTACGTCATGGTGTTGACAATAGAAAGAGCCTCTCTCAATTTTTCATGGGTAGCCTATATGTTCATAGAATCAAACAGGTTGAAAGAGAGCTCCAAGATCATCCAGTCCAACATATCACCCAGCCCTATCCAATCAACCAGACCATGGCACTAAGTGTCTCATCCAGTCTTTTCTTGAACACCTCCAGGGATGGCAACTCAACCATCTCCGTGGGCAGCCCATTCCAAGGCCAATCACTTTCTCTGTGAAGAGCTTCCTCCTAATATCCAGTCTATACCACCGCCCTCTGCAGGGCTCTCCTATCCTCCAACAGTCCGACACCTGCTGCTAACTTGGTGTCATCTGCAGACTTACTGAAGATGGACTCAATCCCCTCATCCAGATCATCAATAAATATATTGAATAGGATCAGGCCCAGCACTGATCCCTGAGGCACACCATTATTGACTGGTCGCCAACTGGATGTGGTACCATTCACCACCACTCATGTTAACATCCTACCTGTGATTGCTTAATTCAACACTGAGGAAAACACAGACTGCATTAGAGAGCCATGTCAATGCTATTAACAAGGAAGGATTACATGTGACATACTTCACAAGTACCCTTCTTAAGTGCTGTCTCTTTTTCGAAGTCTCTTACATTCAGAAGGCATTGTTGACTGTAAGAGAAAACTCATCAGGAGTTCAACAATATGAAAACAGTTGGTTTTTTGTTTGTTTGTTTGTTTGTTTTGAGATGGTCTCATTTCTGCCGAATTCCAGAATCAGCTGCAGATCTCTGCATGCCAGATTTCAGAAGCTGGAGAGAGGAATCCTGACTCAACTACAGATCCACCAAAAAAAAAAAAAAATCTACACACTCCTGTCTCATGTACTGTTTATTGAAGGAGTCGACAGAACCACGTTAAAAGAAAAATAATCCTGCTCATACACATATGCAAAAACAACTTCAGAAGCTAGCAATACAAAGGAGGAACTTTCAGAGCCATCAGAGAAAGAGATCTCTACCTGATTTTCAAAAGCTGGTTGGCTGTTTTTGAAAATTTGACCTCAGGGCAAAATTTCAGACAGGGTGGAGCTTATTTCTGAAAATCACTACTGTGAGAAAATGCAGCAGAAACACTTAAGCACAGATGTGTGCATTATCAAGAGCTACAACTAAGAAAATGCCCTTCCAGGTTTTCACCTGATATTAATTTACACTGCCCAGAAGGAAAGAAAACATTAAATAACACAAGTCCTCTCAAATACTTAATTCCTTCATTCAGAACTGAAAGCAGCAGCAATTTTTCTACTTGATGCCCTGTATGTACAACATTCAAAAGAGCCATCCTGGGGAAGGTTTGGCTCAGGAGATAAACATTATCAAGTGAGTTGAGTATTACAGAAATCTCAATCTAAAACTTCTTTATGTGCTTTGCAATTATCTGTCAGGAAGCTCTCTTTTGGACCTGCTCTGGCAGGGGGGGAGGTTGACTCCATGATCTATTTGGGTCCCTTCAAACCCTTGACATCTTTCTGGTTTTGGTGACACTATACAGAAACTCCTCCTCAGTCACATCAGTTCAGAGGAAATATTTGGTGACTAAGACTAATGGAAAAGGAAAAGATATTGGGAAGAATGAGGAAGGTAATTACATTGATTAGGAGGATACTGACTACAGCCTAAAACAATACTGTAACATTTTATGTTAGAAAAATTACGCTTGCAGTACGAAAGAAAGTTGCTAAAAATGAAAGAAGAGCTCCAAAGAACACCTTCATTCAAACAAAGCTGGTCATTGCAGACTGTTGTCACTCAACTGACAAGGAAATATATTATGGATTAACAATTATATAAGGTTTTCCAGTGCAGGAGTGTGTTGTGTGGAGTAAATAGAAAAGAGCTTTACATAAGTCTAATGCATCCTTAGAGCACAGAGTTTCACTACACTATTGTATCACTTTGACACGTTTGTCATGTCTCAACCAGATTCTCTTTCCTCAGAAAATAAATCCACAAATCTTGGAGTAATAGATTAATTATAAGACTCTTTTGCAAGGACTGACTGTGTTTCAGTGCCTGATGAAGAACTTTAGCTTGAGCTGTGTGGAGACATGTTTAGGCAGCACAATCTTCTGCAGAGCTGCAGCTGTGTTATTAAGACTAGTTTTGAAATAGATGTGCTCTCAGCATATGCTGACATGTAGGTCATACAGACAAGGATGATTATTAGATATCATTCCAGAAGGAAGTTTCCAACTTGCAAATAGTAGTGCTGGATGCTGTGCTGATCTTCATTTTGTGAATAAGGAGCTTGCTCTGCTCTCCCATATTAAATGCTTATTTAAACAGAGTTAGACTGAAATTATCTGTCTAGCTGCAATGAGCATCATTGCTGCCAGCATGCCCAAATACTACAGTGATGCAAGTAATACTTATTACATTTGGGCCTACTGCACTTTTCATGAATGTAGGCAGAGATAGCTTCTGCCTCTTTCCCACCTTCCAAGACTTATTACAATTGGCCCATTCAGACCTTCAAATGGACTCTAGAAAATTATATCTCCATTTTATCCACAGCCTGGTTATCAGAAAGAAAATCCAGGTAAAGAAATGAAAGAAGAGAAATTATTCATATGCTATGCATAATGCATAGTGCTGCCCATCAGTACTTCATTTGACACGTCATATGTCTCCAGCTCATCTCTGCTTTTTGGTAGGGAGCAGGTTCTTTATCTCAGTACTTGCCCTTTTCCATCTATAACACATTTGAGACACCAATAATCAGAGAAAGCAGTAGTGAACTGCATCACCAAGGTTCTTCATTTCTGATATCTTTCTGCGGTGAGGGAAATTCCATCTTTTAGGTTTTAAAAAGTATTAAAGAATTTTGGGTCCAGTTACTAACTTTCTTGTTGGGCCCAAACAAGAGTAATGGACTGCAATAAGAGCACCAATACATTACTTAAGCATGACTACAGAAACTTCCATGACACACACAAGCCAGGTGGCAATACGGTTTGCTAAGTCCAGCATATGGTTTGCTAAGTCATCTCCACCCAGATCCTGGAAAGAAAGCAAGCACGGAGAGAGGCATGTATGCCAGGTCAGAGAAGCAAGTTGAGGTTAGGGTAAGGCAAAGTGAAGCAATTGTAGACCCACTGTACTGGAAACTCATTTAATCACAAGAGGTTTACTTGGTAAACTGCAAATATACACATCCAGCTCAGTATCCATGTCCAGGGAGGCTTTTTCCACAGTTCTCTCTTGTTTTTCTGATTATATCATGAGAAGCATTCTCATTGCTGCTCTCATCTGTTTATTCAGAAATCTTTTGAGTTTCATATTGCAAAAGAGGCTAATCTCTGTTTCAATCCAACGTGTGCCTCTTTCTCTAGCTCTTTGAGTGATCCTGCATGCTACTTAATTAGAAGACCATGTATTTAAAACTCCGGCCAATGACAGAATTTAGTTGCATTTTAGCCTAGAAATGAGGACACCAAAATTAAAGCAATTGTCTGAATAATAATTTTTTTTTTGTTTGTTCCACTTAATATTCAAAATCAAAGTGAAGTGGCCTTTATAAGACAATCTAATATTTATAGCATGTATGATTATAAAGCACTTATGATCAAAATTATGTTGCAGATGTTCATGTGGGAACTCAGCAATACTGAAAAAGTCCAAAAGGAAGCAGAAAAATTGAAAATAAATTGGAAACTGACCAGAAGATCCTTTATATGTAAAATCCTTTTATGCAACTATGTTTTTGTCAGAATGTGCTGACTCTATTTTCAGTTCTCCAAATATGAATATTAAACTAAAGTGCCTCAAAGAGAATAGTTACTTATTTATGTGAAATGGAAAGAAAAAAGAGAGAGGCTAAACCAACTGCCAATTCAGTAGGGCACAGCTCCACATCAATCAAAGATCAAGGGAAAGCTTAATCAGGCTCTAATCACACAGTATTGTTGAAGTGTCCAGTAACACCTGGTGAACCAGGTGTGTAGACAGGCTACAGCTCTTCTGGTTCCATCAGGAGCAATGCTTTAAAGGCCTTTTTGAAAGAATTACTTAAAATTGCCTTCAGACCAGAAAGCCGTGCCAGGTGGTAGTGCAGCACATTGAGAGAGAATCAGGAGAACAGACAAGACCGCGTCAGCTAGTGGATGGTGGAGCTAAGTCAAGATGCAGGAAGCTGATCTCTTCCTTCTCAGCCACAGGTTTCCTTAGCCCTGAAGAGCATCACAGATTTCCATATAAGAATCTGAGCATAAAATGCACAACGCCACATATTTGCAAAAAGCTCCTTGTAAGCATTAATTACTTCTTAAAACTGGGAATAAGATTCCTTTCAATTGTATTTTTTTTTCTTGTTGTTTCTTCTTATACTCCTTCATCCTTCCACAAGCTAAGGTAACTGGAATGCACATTTTTGTGTTTAATTAAGCACAGGGACATTTTTAAGGCCACAAAAAAAAGTGTGGTACAAAAGTTCACTTGGTGGCAGAGTACCTTTCTCCAACTCCACGTTAATAAAACCTAAAAGACCAAAAATTTACAATATGTGTAGTCAAGGCTGGTTTTCCTGGAAAAGTATCTAGCTACTTAACTCTATATCTCATTTCCTCTGCAATTTTCTTTCTTTCCTCCACCTATCAAGTTACAGAGATATAAAATTAACCTTAGTAAACGCCACCTTGTCCCACAGAAAGTGAGTCACTCGAAAAGCAGACAGGTTGGGCAGTAGTGGTAGGGGGAAGGTGGGAGAGGACAATAGTAGGGGGAAATGCTGCTCCACTCACGGTGAAAATTATTACAGGTTCCTAAAACTAGTAAAAGTATTCTGGCTTACTCTACAGCAAGAAATCAGGGTGCTGTGGCCTACAGTCAACGTTCCGCAGAGAGAAAGGAAGATTACATTTTGATGGAGAGGTGACTCAAGCCAAACTTTTTGCAAGAGAACTGTGATTATTAAGTAATCTTTGGGAACTTCACATCTTATTCCTGCAGAACTATAGACACTCAAAGCAAGAGGAATTAGCCCAGCCACTTCAGAAACTACGTATTGAATATCAGATGTACTGCAGTGAGGTAGCACATGAAGAGACTTCAGAAAATTTTCAGAAAAAATAATTTTACTCTATTTATGCAGGCTGCATGCAGAGCAAATGGTGATTATATTTAAGTATCAGCACTATTAAGCAGAACTGGGACAGACCTGATGAAGCACCTCTTTGTTATTTTACGGGGAAGTTCTTTTTAACAAGACAAAGACTTGCCAAGAGAAATGGGCTGATGCAAAGCATAAAGCTGTACTGTTCCATGCCCTGACTATTTTGGACCTCACAGAGACAGTTATCCTAATCGAGTATCTCTTCTCATCTTGCTGTGGTACAGATACTTCCTTGCCAGATTCTCGTAGGAGCACAGACACAGAGTTAAAACTTCATCTTCCAATCTGTGTTCAAGCTCAGTGTTTCTGACAAGGTTTAACACAGTATCTATTATAAGGAAGGAACATCAACCTTTTGCAAATTCATATTTGTGGCCTGAAACCTCAAGGCAGAAAGCAAACACACAGCTGCCATTCTGAAGATTCCCTAGGCTTGCGTTTTTGTTGCTTTGCCTCTTGTGCAGTCATTTACATGAATGCAAAATCATCATGATAATGAGCAATCAGTTGAGTGATTCCAAAACATGAGAAGCAGAATGGAGTACAAATGATAAAAGACCGTCAAGGATTAAGCCTGAAACCAAAATGACTTAAAGAACTTTAGTTCCAAACCTGAGCTTCATTTGCTACTGGTTAAAATATCTTAGACCTTAATATCATTACCTGTGTTGATAATTTCTACCTAAACAATGGAAATGAGAAAATTTTTATTCTGCTGTTGATTAATCAAGTCTGAAACAGACCTTTAAAGCAGAGTAAGTATCAGACTGAAAATAATCTAAAGAACTGCCTTAAATGACAAAAAATCCACTTTTCTGCTATTATTTTTTAAAATTTCTAAAATATCCAAGAAACCATTTAAGATCCTTAATTCTAACACATAAAAAGCTGCTTCATTACCCATCCTGAGGGCTCTTTGACTGAATTTTATTACCATTATAAATATTGCACAAAATTCAGTTTTTAATTACTAGGTAATTAAAAAGCAGAACATGGAGTATATTGTCACTTTGATCATTTGGAGCCAAGGCTTGTTTCAACAAAAAAAGGCATATATTTTTTGCTTGCCTTTAAAGTATGACTGAGGCTAATTTCTGATGCAAATTTAAAGAGTCGTTATTCAAAACACTCCCATTCATTTCATTAGAACACAAAGCAGATGACATTCAAAGTCAAGCACAACAAAAAGTGTTAGTAAGCATAAATGCTGTTTGAGTCTGATGTATAAAAGATTTCACTTCTAGGCTTTTTACATACAATAGTTTCCATTGAAATTGTATTAGGTCATGAGCCTTTCTGAGTCAAAAGAGGGAAAAAACCATCATCCTCTCCTTGCCTATACTGTTAAACAGCCAACACCTCCCAACAAAATCTGAAGAGCTACAACTGATCCTACAGTGTGTGAAACTGCTTCTCTACCACTGCATCCAGATTGTTCTTCTGTCCCAGCACTACCTGTTCATTGCCACAGTGATTTCAAGGTGCCTTTTTTTTGCCTTTAAAAGCACCTGATTGCAATTTATATCTTCATGCCAAAGTTAATTACAACCTGCTATTACACGTGGTGCTTGACTCAGTCATCTTCACCAGTTATTAACTCTGCTAGGTTTACCTATAACCCTGAAGTGGATGATGGGAGCCATAATTGTTTAACTGCTTTGTTTTCAGCCAGCGATGCTATGAGCCTTTGAAGTAGTCAGTCTAACTTCCTCGAGCTTTACTCATTTATTATCTAAACCTGGCTGACCTGCTGAAAACAGTGGAAATTCTTTCCTTCTAAATTCAGAGAAACAGATTCAAACCCTTACATTGTGTTTCTTCTTCTTTCCTATTTTTTCTATATATTTTTTAACTTGAGTGTCCTGGGTGTTGATGATGCTGCTGCTCTTTCTCATCACATTAGCATATAGTGAAGTTATAAATGTCACTGGGTGCTGGGAGTTACATCTCCTGGAAAGAAGGTGCAACATTTGCAGACTGCCTGTAATGACTTTAATCGGTACCATCACTTGAGTGGGTGAAGGCTTTAACATAACTACTGCAATCTGCAGTTACTGTTACATTGGTCTAAAGTAGAAGTTACTGCACAGCAATTTTACTTGTTTCCCTATCAGTTAGAAGGCAAACTTTTGTTTGTCTGTTTTTAAATTACCCAAAGAATCAATTTCTTATCTAATACACCTTTCTATTCATCAGTGCACTGCAACACCTTAGGACATAGTTTGTTATACTATGTGACTTCCATAAAAGGAATTATTTTTCAAGAGTAACTTCCTCTTGGACAGAACACCTAGGTCATGTTGGCCAATATTGCCACTACACAATAGTCTAACTAATCTGTAATATCTGAGGGCTTTTTTCTATGAAAAACAATTTATACATCCTAGGAACCTTGTTCACAAGAGCTAATGGTGCAGTTTTCACTAAGGAGCTGTATTTCCACTAGTAAAAGAAAAGTGAGCTGTTTTTATAACTGAAGTGTCAGGGTTCCTGGTTTTGCAGCTGTTTGGGATATAATATTGCAGCATCTGATTTCCTATTAACACAGGCCAATGATTTTGTCAAATTATTCCTTTATGTAGTGTAAGTCTGTGCTGGATGGAATTACTGATTTGTTAATCTCTGCTAAAACATATTTCCCTTCATTTCACAAAAGATGGATATCAGGGTGATTTCCTATAGTAACCTGAAAGGAACAAACCTAATTTTCACACTACTGTATAGGAAGATCCACCTTTTTCTGACAGCAAATGGAGAGCGCTGCCAGCTGGTGGTGATGGTTTGTCAGGATTTGTGGTGCAACACTAGGCAGCTCTCAAGAGATCTGTCACATGTCGTGCTGTATATAGATGGTTACCCAAAGAAGCACAGATGCTAGAATTAAAAAAAAAAAAAAAAAAAAAAAGTGTTTTAGTGATTTTTCAGTGGAGAGGGATGACAAGAGTTTTGCAGAAGCCTAGATAATAATCAAGGACCTACCTCTGTCACACCTGAGAGAGGGTTTTGCAGACATGGTTCCTCGGTTGCCCAGACTCTGGACAGAGCTAACTACATCTCGGTTACATCCACGTTCCCTTGACTAGATTTCCTTCTAAAGGAAACCACAATGTACGGTCAGGTATGCTTTACTGTCAGACCTTGCAGCTAGGAAGACCTTTTGGCTATCCTTGCTCAATTGAAGCTCCTGAAAACTCATTACTGGATTAGAGCTAAAAAAAGAAAAGCCCACAACTGAACTGCTAGCTAGTGACAGCCACAATAAACCGGCAGAGTGTTCAAATATGAAATGATGCCATTAAGCAATGGATTCTATCTCTGATCAACATAAGAACAGAATAAGAAATAATTCACCATGTCTATTTTGCAATCATTAACTAGGTAGCCATTGTATAGACTTGATGTTGTAAACAAACCACCCACTGTGCAAAGAAGAAAATGGCTGTTAGTGTCGCAGCAAGGACAAAAATTCAGGAACAACTGTCTGAGCCTTATGCTCCAATCCCAACATGATTTCAGCGTACAGAAAGATACAAAGCAATTGCCTGTGTAAACAAGGAGTTGCAGTTAACCCACATCTGCTGGTTAAGTCGTAAGTCACAGAGTCTGGCAAACTGATTATTTTTAAGAGACTTTAAATACTTTAAAGGTAAACAGCAGGCAGAGAATGTGGATTCAGGACTCTATTTTACATGTTTTAGCTTTGAAGTCCACTCCTATGTTTAAAGAAAGATTAACACGTTATTTTTGCCCATAATTACACAAGCAAGAACATTAAAGTAGGTCAGTGCCATACATAAAAAAACAAATGAATGTTTTGGTGTAAACAGATATTTCCATTTGTCTTATTTCTCCTAGGGGAAATCTACAGATTTTAGTAGAAAAAAACCCACTTCTCTCCTCACTTAGATTCTGAATGTAAATGTATTAAAAATATTTCCTTTTTTTATTAATGAAACCTAGAAGGTGCCTTCCTGAGATATAGAAACTAAACAATTTTCCTGCTTGAACCATATGGTGTTAAGGTTTAAGACACAAAGAAAAAAACAGTAAGAATCTTTCTTTTTATACAATGTGTAAGAGTAGACATAGAATTAGATATGTCTTTTATAAGTTTATTAGTTGCTCACAGTCTCTTTTTTTCTTTTTCTAATTATGCAGCACTGCAGAGATTCACAGGGCAGACACAAAGGCAGTAGATGATCAACATAGCACATTGAAGATGAGAAGAAGAACTGCCTATCAAAAGGCTCAGAGATAGCTTTGCTGAAAAATCTCCACTCGGTTTGTATCAAGCAGCAAGTGAGGTATAAACAGAACAAAGTCAACTCTTTAAGTAGCAATATATTTATTTTACGACCTGCCCACCTTGCCTGCCTGCTTCCTCTATTAGAGCTCTTTGCTGTACACATGAAGAGCTCTCCTGGAGGCAGTTACATTTATGAACTGTTTGCTCTCCACTCGCCTTGCAGCGAGCAGCAGCACAATCATCTTTCACTCCAAGGAAAAGGGAACCAGGTGAAGATAAATGACTCTCCCCGAACGTCCTCATAAATTCACATGAAGAAATCACCACACGGCACTACTCCAAACCTTTAGTTTTATTAATGGCAGGGCGGCAGTATTTCTAGCCAATAAATCTTAGCTTCACCTGGTGGTCAAAATGGAAGATGGCACCATTTGGGCCAGTTTTACTAGCTTCATTATTACAGGTCCTGTAAAATATTAAATCAGGTAATCCGGTTCACAGGAGTGCCTGCTGGCAGAAATATGCTCTCAGAGAACAAGCAAGTAACAGGGAAACTCCAGCAACAACACTTCTACACATGCTCAGGCAAAGTCCAATGGCCACAAAGAAAGACAATGGGATAAATGAGTAGTGAAAAAAACACAACCATATCCTGAAAGAAACCTAAAGCAGTGTTGGAGCACTGGACCAGAATGCAGACCTTGATAACATATAGACTGAACGGGTAGCTTAACATATGTGATTCCTTTCTTGCTGGATGATTTGCCCTGTTTGTATCATGGTGACAATATTTGCCATCCCACAAATGTAGCCTCATTAAAATGATAAATACATTAAACCCACCAGATGCTCTAAGTATTATGTGAACCACAGAGAGAACAAACTGGTGGTTATTTGCTTGTATCTGAACTGGCATCAATGCAACAGTTTAATTACTGGGGAAAATTAGCTGAACCCTAAAATCATTTTGGTTGGAAAAGACCTTTAAGATCATCAAATTCAATGATTATCTAACTCTGCCAGGTCTGGCACTAACCCATGTCTCTCAGCACAACATCTTTGCATCTTTTAAACATCTCTAGGGATGGGAATTCAATCACCTCCCTGGGGAGCTTGTTCCACTATTTCAGAAGCCTTTCAGTGAAGAAGTTTTTTCTAGTATCCAATCTAAACCTCTACTGGTGCAAATTGAGGCCATTTCTTTTTGTACTGTCACTAGTTACTGAGGAGAAGACATCAACATCCAGCTTTTTTCAGTCTTTTTCTCCAGACTAAATAACCTCAGTTCCCGTAGCTGCTTCTCACAAGCCCTATTCTCCAGACCCCTCACCAACTTTGCTGTCCTTTTCTGGACCTGCTCCACATTCAACAAATCCCTTCATAGACATACCACAGTCCTAACAGCAGAGCTGGAAGACCTAGACCTTGTGCCTGTGGGAGAGTGTGTGTTTTGCAGATATGAAATGATGGACATAAGGTGTTGTGCCAGGGAGAGAACTGCAAATGCCTCTGTAGTTTGTCTAAAGAAAAATGAAGAATATACCACATTCAAACTGAAGGTGAACCAATTAACAAACCAGGTGCGTGACTTTGCATGACTTAAGTGTCTATTAAATGCCACCACTGTTAAAGGAAAGTCAACTGTGCCTTTGAACTAAACTGTGTTGTCAAGGGCCAGAGTGACTCCTCATAACAAGTATAGAAGTGAAACAAACTGCTGCTCAGCTTTGCAAGATTACGCTGTAGGCAGCATGCTTCTTTTCAGCCTGGGAAGCATGTGCAGTTATAGTATCAGTCTATTCATCATTCCCTTTTTCTTTCCCCAGCAAGAGTTTCTGAATCACCTAAGTCTAAGTCCAAATACATTAGCAACCCATAACTTTTGTGAAAACAACCAACCAGACTATGGGGAGAGGCCCGAGGCAGCCTCCCCTGGAATGAAGAGCTGTGGGGAAAGCGCAGTTGTGATATTTTGCAGTGGCTGATACAAGCAGGAGACTAATTCCTCCCCTAAACCAGGCTTTAGAAATTGTAGTGCTCAAGCGACTACTTGTTTGTTTTCATAAAGCCTGCAGAGCATAAACACTATGACAGTATTATCTGGGTTACAGAAATGTGGTGTTATTAGCAGGAACATTACAAATTTTTAATTTTTTTTTTTTTTTTACTACAGATTTTTAAGTGGGAGGCTCATTATAGTCTTGTTTTCAGAAACTAAGAATAAGTTTGCAGCTCTCCAATGTTCTACATGGCTTTGTTCCTTCCACTTTCTTTTCTTTGCCAGTGAGCAACATATTCTCCTAAACTGAAATACTTTTCCTCCTTCCTTTATTTAGAAGAGGCCGTGGGAGACGGGATGGAAATGGCATCAAAACACATTTTCTGCAAGAATAATGTGAAGTCTACCTTGCACAGCTTAACATTTTTAATCGCTTCCATGCATATACCTTATGTGAGGAACAAAGTGAAAATTATCTGTTTACTGAACGGTGGAAAGCCTAAAAATGCACAAACCACATGAAAGGACACTGGAGTGTCTGCTTAATTACAGTTAAATATAGGAGAATGTGTATAATTTCAACCTTCAATACCTGCACCTGGCACTACCTACATCAGAGCTTTGTGAGATAAACACTCTGAGCATCAGCTTTCAAATGGACCTGGAAATGGGATTCACACAGTATGAATGGTCCAAGCAGTGGGTTGACAAAATCCCCTGCAATACTGAACGTGCTGTTACTAATCTACCTACTTCTGTACTACTTCATTAGTTCTGATTAGATGTTATGACTCATCATTATGACCAAATTCTGGAACTGAGGATGCTTCTGCAGGAGATCTCCGGCTCTGAAATAATCTTATCACTGAGTTTCAGGTCTATTTAATGACAAGGGACACCAACAAGTGATACCTTGCATATAATGAACAGAAAATGGTGAAATCCAAGAAAGAGGTAACAAAGAGTTATTACTGAAACAGCAAAAAGCAAATTTATGACAGAAGACATTTGAAAAATGGATGTTTCTGTGTAAACTAGATGTGACTACAAGTATTGTCTGCAGAAATATATAATTTGGGACAGAACAGCTGGGATGAGGCAAGCATGAAAAACTTTTTGGTTTTTTTTTAATATGAATTTGCAGTTTATGAGAGGGACACCACAATACATACCAGGTCACCTCACTTGTCACTGAAATGTGGTCTCTCGAGTGGAAGGTAGTTACCAATTAAGAGCAGATAGTGACATTATAGTAATGGCTTTGAGCAAGAGATTTCTAAAAGCCATAAGGGGAATTTTAGGTAAGCAGAATGTAATTATCCATTTGGAGTTCAGCCAGGCACTCACAACTCTGAATACTGCATTTATTGCCAGTAACACTGCATCCCTACAATTTGCAGGATTGCAAGGCAGATTGCACAGATTAAGCACCGGGTACCTCACAAGTTACTTGCAGGATGAACGTGGCAAACTCTGCTGTCTGGGAGGGAAAGAATGCCAGAAAAGTGTCAGGGAAACTTGGATACTTTTTACTTAGGGCAATTCTTTTTTCACACGTTAGAGCAGAAAAAAAGTGATTTGGCATATCAACCTTCTTGCAAGCAACTACAGCCATCTGGCTTGCTTTCAAACCTCCCGCCCAGACAGCTCCTTTATTTATACAGCCCCTGGGGAACCTCACACATTGCTGACAGCTCCAGCAGACGGGTACTTTCCCTTCTCTGCTCTCCTTTGCCTGTATCTGTGCTTTGGCTCACAGTAGCTTTCTGTTTCCAGACTTGCTGCTGAAGCTGGAAACAAGTGCCAAGTGAATCACATCTCTTCAACAATACATACTCAACACTATGTTCTCTGCACTTAACTGGTCATCTGCAGTCCTCTGGGGACATGCTATCACTCTATTTTCCAACATTCTCCATGCTGTGCTATTCATTTGATGAGACAAACATAATACCCATGTTAGCAACAGAGGGTGGAAAGAAGCCTTGAGAGTCCATGCAGATCACTTCACCTAATTAGTATTGTAATCTATGATGCTCTTTTCATCCTATGTGTTCAAGCCCCATTTGAAAGCAACACAGTAGACAAAGTAAAAGCCTGCCCAGTTCCTGACCTCTATTCCCTACTGATTTATTAGGCAGAGCACGAGTAATTTTTGGTGGTTCTCCTCAACACCTTGCCTTTCAAACATCGGTTAGATCTCAAAGAGCAGCAGGAAAGCCCAGAGGTTCACACAGGAAAGTGCATGACACACTGGGAGCACGTTTCTTACTATCACGGTTAGAGCAATAATTGTATAATTCATAAATATATAAGATTTATGGATTTTCCTCATTTTCCTGCAGCAGGTGAAGATCTTGTCCTGAACCGAGAAATTAAAAGGAAACTCTTGCAAGGTTATACCCTGAGCTATTGCAGTTAGTATCACAGAATAATTTAGATTAGAGATCCAATCTCCAAGCAAGAGCAGGGCCAACATCAGAGTTAGGTCAGGTTACTCAGGGCCTCATCCACCCAAATTCTGAATTTCTCCAAGGACAGCTACCAGCTCAATGCCTTCAATTAAGTATTGCATTTAGGGGGTGTAAATATTCAGCAATCAATATCCTAAATATCACAAAAAACAGATGACACTGATGAACATATTCGGAAATCTCCCGAATTTTATACTGACTTCTTTACTTCAAGACAGTCAAACCAGTCACACACACGATAAACTGCAAAATACAGTTATTTGGGAGAGGCGGGTATGACCTGAAAGCAACAGTCTTTTATTCAAGTAAATTAACTTTTAAAATAACTCCTTTATGAGAGCCATTTAGAACTGGTAGTAGAAAGGTAGTAGAAAAAGATTAGGAGAAGAAATCAGGCACTTTTCTTTCTGCATTGTAAAATCCATTCATGCTCCGGACAGGTACATATTGAAGGCCAAAATTTTCTGCAGTCAGATTGAAATGTGAGTCTCGTTTGTTATAGTTAGCGTGGCCTTATTTTTAATTATCAGTTCAATATATGTTTTAGGGCTGTTAACCATGACAGAATGCCTTTAATTAGCTACTACATCAGAAGTGGAACACTGATGTAGTAGAATGATTCAGCCCAGTTTTATTGGATTCAAGAATTTACTCAGTCATAATTTAACATTCAGGAAATTATGATACTTGTTTTCATTCAGGAAATTACCTGCAACAATGTCTGTAATGCATGTCCTCTGACAACAACATTTTCATCATATTTGAATAAAACCATCATATTTTGAAGAAGACTGCTTTAGTTTTTAATTATGAGTTTAACCAAAAGTTCAATTAATGGACACAACTAATCTGAAATTTTATAGTCAGATCAGGATATGATCTGAATCAATTTGGTGTAAACTTCAAGTCTGACAAAACTGACAAAAAATGCTCAGCAAAATCAGAACTATGACTTTTTTCATTAAAACCATAGCAGATATTTGAAATATCTTTACAATGGCTTTGAAGTTGAATCATGTGTTCTACTGTAACATTTCTGTGGTGCTGTAGTGAGGATTGGTGACCTCACACCTAGTGAGAAAAAACGGCAAGACATCCAGCCAGATCTCTTCAGTCCATCCTTGGTAGATATCAGAGCACATGTTGCAATAGAGACACCAAATGAGCTTAGCACATAAGGAGGTTTTAAAGCTGCATTACAGGCAGTGAGCTGTTCCTACATTTTGGGTAGCAATGACAAGGAATGAAAAGTGAAGCTACCTCATCCCTCACTCCAGTAAGTGTCAAATAAATAGTTTGAGGGTTTTTTTTAAAGCTGTATTTGATCATCAGCAAACAAGAACCACAGCTACAGTCAGGTACATTGGATGAATTATTCAAACTACAGCTATACAACTCTTGTCATTTCCTGGCAGAAAACTTTTCCCTTGCTCCTTGAACAGCCTCAGCTACTCAAGCAGAAACCAGATGCAGCTATCTCAGTGCGTTCTGTGCTTTGCCCCATCATTGTCCACCATATCACTGATGGAAATGAATCAATTTTTAAAGAGAGTCCATTTTAAAACTTGTGATGGCAGTGTTAGATTGGGGAGGGTAAGAAGTCGTAATACAGTTGTGTTACATCTTGGAAGAACTGCAACTGAGTCCACTAAAATGAAGTGTCCATGCCACAGAACGAAAAAACAGTAAATACAGAATGATATGCTCTGTGATTTTCTGCATCAATTATTCCATCTGAGGCTTATTATTAGATTTTATTTAAAGGATGGCACAAGTCTTGAAAAGATTAAGTGGCAAGGAAGCCAAGCATTATAGAATATTTCATTTTCAAGCTCCTGATTGCAAAGCAATATATTCTTTCATCAGCCAACACTGCCAGAGAAATCAGTTTAAACATTTTTTATTTTTATGTGGGCTTTCAAATGGAAAGAAGGACTTGTAGCCAAGCAACACATTTGAACAAAACATTGCTAGTGGCATTACAAGAAAAAAAATTATTGGATGAAGCACTACATTAGCACTTGCCATCCAGAGCCCTAGAGGCCAAATCCTGCTTAGGTCACTCAGGGAACACAACTTGGGCCCAAGCTCTTGTTTAAGTGCCCAGGGAACAGGAATCTCTGCCATAAAATGGTAGCAGCATTTAGCATGGTTGGTAATCTGTGCCTAGGATGAGCTCCAGATATTACAGATCAGCCTCAGAGATGCACAGGAGGTTTACAGGACAGTTACAGGGCTGTCTGGTTGCTGCACAGGTTGTGGTGAATCACATCTCAACAGAGCTTACCTCCAGGCATTTTCAGGAAATTAAGAAACTATAACTGAAGCCATATTTCCAGGTTTTCTTGGCAGTGTGTTGCTCTTGCAGAGAAAATCCTGGGCAGATTTGCAGCAGAGCTCAGGACTGAATCTCAAGCAAGTTCCAGACAATCTGCTACCTTCTGAAAGAACAAAAATTTTCTGAAGAATGATGGTGACCTTAGTCACCATCATTCACCTGTCATCACCTCAAATGTTGCTAGAAGGAGATTTAAGGAAAGAGGCTGAGTTTTCAACAATGTTTAGGTAACATGTAGGAAAAAAACAAATGACCTCTTAGTGATCATTCAGAATAAAGTCCCTTCTGCTTTCTCCAAAGAGAACAGAAAACTGAATACAGAATGACAACAGAAGCTTTTCTCAGCTTTTCCCGTTTTCTCTATAAAACCTGTGCTCCCTAATAGTGCTTTTGGTTTTCAAGCTCTCCAGATGCAGAAAATCAGAGGAAGAAGGTGTTTCTGAACAATGAAAGTGAAACTTGCAAGTGAGTTAATCTGCTGCCATTTCATTTTCCTGAGCATCTGTCAGTGTGTTTATCTGTGCTCGTCTGCTGCACAGAACTTTTTTCTGCTCTGAAGTGTGCTAACAAAAGGCTCAGTAATGACCCTTTTAAGCAAAAAGTCCATTGCACGTCTGGATAAAAAGGAAGATGACAAGCAGTGTCATGAAGGTTTGTGTCTCAGTGGATTAATGTCATATCTGGACACTCTGCTGATCCTCCTCCTCCTCTCTTTTTTTCATGTTATCCAGTATGACTATCTTCAGGCACCCTGACTGAAAGAACTTGAAAAAAGAATCACAGTTTCACAGATACAGCTGGAAAACGGCACTTAAAAATGCCAGGTTAAATGCCAGATCAAGCATTTTGGAGAGGCTGTAGATAAGGATGTTTCAGAGTTACAATTCTCTTGATTTTTTTAGAGAATAGAGACTTTTTTCTTAAGTAGTGACTGAAATCTTGTGATTTGAATCAGAAAAAAAATCAGGCTCTCTGTTCCCCACTTTCCACTGTTAAAAGAGTTAAACATTTTAGAATCCACCTCATATTCTAAGTCCTCATCTGTGAAAACACTCTGTGAAACATCCTGCAGCAAAAAAAAAAAAAAAAAAGAGGCAGCAATAACTTCAGGGTCTCTGTGTCTATTCGTAAGCCAGTGAACTTGTCAATAGAGGGAGATTTACCAGTAGAGCTCTAGCAGCACAGCCTGTTCTGGCATAATTATTGCCTAATGATTTCCTCCAACTATGCCACAGAAAAACCCAGCGTGCTTATAGTTAATAATGCTCTAGCATTTCTTATCCTCAAAACTGCCAACTTCAGCCAGAACAAGCTAAAGTGCAACTGAAATTGACATTTCTTGAAATGGTTCTCCATCCTTTCTCACACCTGGTAAAAAGTGGGATTTTTCAATAATCCTTCACCTGCATGGTCTTGGCCTCTCCTGTGCTTGTACAAGCTATATGCAGCATAATCCATCTCACCATCAGGGGTTGGATTGCCTTTCCCCCTTACCATGCCTATGTGGTTTAGATATACCCTGCCATTTTCACCTTCGAATCTCCTCTGTTTGTTAAACATGCAGATAAATCAGCCTTGTGGTGTGCTCCAAAGGCCACTGAACTTTAGTTCCAACAATTTTGTTGTAACAGTAGGAGGAATGTAGTCTCCAAGGTTACTGGGACACAAGTAATTCGGAAATTTCAAGCAGCTCATTGAATTGCACAGAGAAGATATGTTCCCTGCAGGAAGCGACACTGTGAAAGCAGATAGACATTTTCTGCATTAACTGAAATGTCTGAGTGCTCTGCAGAGTCAGCCCTCTTCAGTGATGCAGGCTGGGGACACAAAAGCCTGGGTTCCTGTGGCGGAGTCCTGCAGGTCTCTTGACTGTGCAGATGGAAAAAAAAAAAATCTTTGCAATCTCCATGCTTGGATTTCAGAACCATTTCTAAAAGTCCAATCAGACTCAGTGCAGACACTCACAATGCTATACACGTGGCCTGTCATTACAGGACAGAATTTGCAATTAGATGCAGAAGCAAAGAGAGCTGGGCTCCTTTCTCTTCCAGACATGCACAGATCTCCTGCTTAAAGGATCACTTGCTTGATTTTATTTTCTGATGCATGCAGTAGGGCCGGGATTAAAGATGCTTTTTGACTTTTCCTCTCACCACAAAATACTTCAGGGTAGAGGCCAAATATCAGAATTAGTATATATTCCTGCATTTGCAACAGAAGGAACCAGGTAGAGGTCTGATCCCAGTTACCCAGGCAACTGCGAACAGCAAGGCTGCTCATGCTCATTAGAACATTTTTTTACAAAGCATTCAATCCTGAAGTCCACAGTGCTTCCAAGTAATTATATTCATATGGTGTATATATGCTACAGAAATAGCTTCTTCATTTTCTGCCAGCCAAATTAACCATGAAAATGGACCAGTTTAAGAATGTAATTATTACAGACTAATTTGGCAAACTAGGCAGTCAGTATTACCTCAACCTGGGCAGCCTGATCTCCTGGGATTTCACTTGCCTGCGGCTTTTTACAAAACACAAGACAGGTTGGAGCATGCACTAGGGAGGGAGGGTAGGGGGATAAGGAAGCAGGGATTATGATGGAAGGGGCTCTTCATTTCCTCAAGCACACTGCTGTAAATCTTCAGCAAAATCTCAGAAATTTTTGTATTGCAATGGGGAAGGGATAATCACTCTTACAACTGGGAGCTGCAATCAAAGGTCTCCAGAGATTAAACAACTAGTTAAATGATCTGGACAGCCCCACCTGAACAGCATTTTGAGGAGGAAGAGTCTACAAATGTAAAATGGGACAGTTAGATATAACACACAGCACATCGGTAGCTGTGAAGGGAAAAAAAAAAAAAGTTTCCAGACAAAAAACATATTTGATGTTCTACACCCCAAGATATTTAAAGTGGAGTAAATGCCATAGTTTGTCTTTTAGGAAGCCCAAATGAGGGTATGGCTCTCCCTTCTAGTTACTACTGTGCAGGGAATTGTTCTGGTAATAGGGAGAGTAGATTTCATCTGCAGATAGTAGCCTGTCTGGCCTGAAGTACTGCTCACCTTCACCCCTAGCCCACATCCCAGCAACACCTTTCTTAGTTTTTCAGACTGAAATGATATTTTGCTTCTCTCAGCAACCTGCCTTCTTTGCTTTCTCCTACAACTTGTGCTTCTATGCAGGAAGCAAAAAGTGTCTCACTTGAGCAGGCTGACTTTAAAACAGCTCATCTCCTGCAAATGGCTCTGCTGAGCTTTCAGGAATAGGACTGGAACTTGAGGCAAAGAAATTAAGACTGGATGTTTAGCACAGCTTCCTAAAACCCTCAACAGCAAGTCAGAAATCTCTTGGTTTCTGCAGCTCCAGGACACTGTTCAGCTACCTGGAGATGCTGACATGATACCTGTACCTCCCTGATGCTGATGTGATGCCTGTACCTCCCTCAACACAAATCTGTAATGAAGAAAGAACTCTTCCAGGACAGTGAAAATATCTGATGTCTTTTAAAGATAGTAACTAAATGAAGACCTGAAAAGACAAGCAGAAGAACACATTACTGCCAGTAGAAGTGCTCTCTGGAGCTGGTGCAAATCTAAAAGAATGTTTTAAAGATAGCAAAGAATACAGAAGAGTGAGAATCAGATCTTCTCAGGAGAGATGGCACCACGTTGATGAGAGAGAGAACCTTTCAGTGCAGAACAGCTGAAAAGGCTTTTCTATTGTGTATAATACACACTGGATGGTGTTTTTTCAGTAGTGATTAAGCAATTAGTGTATTCACTGGAAGATGAAGCAGTGATGAGTTCACACCCCAAAAAAAAAAAAAAAAAAAAAAAAAAAAAAAAAAAAAAANAAAAAAAAAGAATGGCATCTATAAATTTGTTTGGGGTAAGACAAGCAAAGCAAATCTAGGTCATACTGTCAGATTCCATATGCAATGTCTGAACTGGACCAAAACAGCAGTGTAATAAATCACATCTAAGGGGCTCCCCTCAGGATCTTTAGGGTCTGGGTTCAGACCCTACCATCATCATCGTTACCTGCCCACCTCAGCTGCACCACAAGAATCCCTGCTCTTCCTTCAGCCTTGGAGGATCTATTTTGACATTTCAGAAGTAAACCAGTTAAAGACATTTTCTCTCACTTTTTGCGATATGCAGATGGGAGAATAAGAGACCTTCTGGAACTGGCTAGAAGCAGCCCCAAATGTAAAGGCAAAAATTACACTTTGAATGTAAGTGTAACAGTTGTGCTGCAGCTTGTAACATTTGAAAATAATTACTTTGAACACTAGGGGCTAAGGAAGCTGAATTAATAAAGATTCATGGTATAGTTATGAAGACCTATGGCAAGCATCTACTTTAGTTCAAGGTTAGCTAAGCACTGAAGGAAACTGTTCAGAGATGATCCTTTCTCTCTTCCCTGGGGCTTTAGGATGCACTTAGCCACTATGAAAAGCTACTATAAATTCCCTGCTGAGTTCCAGTACTACTGGGCTTTAACAAGAAAATTTGGGTCTTTGCATTTTTTTTGTTTTGTTGATGGCTGGGGTAGAAAAAAAACTACATTACATATTACTGTAGATTAATTTCAATAAAAAGACAGCATTTTGAAAAAAAGCCCATATGGACTTCCATATGCCCTGACTGAATAACCTCACATGCAAAATCTCAGCAAGAGAAAAGACAAACAAGAAGCCTCTACTGTTGTGCTATACGTTGGGGTAGACCTGACAGGTCAAAAATAGGCCTATACATGTGCTGGTTTGCCCAGACATGTTTTTCTGCTCTCCTTCCTTCTGTTTTGGGGAGAAGCAACCCCAGGAAAAGTGACAAAAGACCTGGAGCCATGTAGTCTAAGACCCAGGCTTGCCCAAATGTCTTTTCTTTCTGCTTGCATCCTGTGGTATACAAAGTACATGTGCTTGGCTTGTGCCAACCTGGTGCAGGGTCTATGCTCTTCCCTAATATGGGTATAGCAAGCCTGTGGCTTCACCCAAATATGGTCTATGACATTCTGATTAGCTAATCTATGTCCAAAGTCTCAGGCATTAATATAAAGACAGATGAGCGGGTAACACAATGTGCCTCTGCTGTCGTAATTGTGCTCTGCCACTGTATCTGTGCCTGCGGCTACTACCAGCTGCCATTGGCAGTGATACTGCCTTATTATATATCACAATGTAAGCTATAACTCAGCCTGCTGAACAGTCTGGAAACTTTCTGCTTCAAGTTTACCAGAAACAGCTTTTATCGCCTTCACACGATAGGCCTGCAAAGCCAGCAGCCAGCACGACACTGTGCTGAGACTGCGCATTGCAAGACATCCTGACTGCCCTTCTGCAAGTTTCCAGCTACTGGAAGTTGAGAGGAACCAGGTCAGAGATCGTCTGCTCCCTTTCCCCATCCTGTGAAGCCTGGGAAGAATCAGATGCCTCAGTGACCAACAAGGCTGTTGACAGAATTCCCTGCGAGCATTTGGGTACTGTCTTAATCTGTTGATAATCCTGCGAGTCGGGAGAAATAATATTTGTGAATAAGTACCAAAAGCTTCCTGTCATTTACCTTGCCTTCTGCCATAAGCAGAAAGGGCCCTGGGTCCATCTAGTGGGCAAGCAGGATAACTAACTGCAAACAGTACAAGTGACCACAAGAAACCTTCTCTTCGAGTTCAGTTAATGTTTATAGATTGCTACTAATTATTTCTAGATCTACATATCCTTTATGTAATGAGTTCCATGACCCTTTCAAAGAAACCCATTATTATTGAAACTAGCTGTTGGTAGTGGTAAGAGTTTTGAATATCAAAATTAATAAACAATATTGATTTTGGAAAAATCACCTTGCATTAATTAATTATTCCATCACACCATATTATGGCAGTGGTGCACTGTTGAGGACTACTTCTATGACTTAAAGGATACTGCTATGAAAAGAATAGATACCAATTATTAGAAAAGATTTTTGGAAGTTATATGTTGATAAGACATTTCAACTCTCATTCTTTAGATGAAGCTTGAAAGAAGTGACATTGAAAGCTATCAAAACTATTTTTGGATGGTCCAAAAATAAGGGCAAGATTGGATTTTTACCATTTGGAGTGGAGAAAAAAAAAAGACACCTCAAGAGATAAAATGACAATAAGTCAATGCATATAAAGAATAGATCCAACAGAAAAAAAAGAAAAATAGCTACAGGGAGTGTTAGCCAAGGTACTGCCATCCAGTTTTCCACTTTTTGTCTGTCATCTGGAGTGATTGTCACAGAAGCTGGTCACTATTATCTTGACTATAGACACTTTGACACTTTCTTCTATGATTTTTAAAAATTAAATATCTTAACAAATAAAACCCAAAGCTCTTTAATTATTTGTCATAAGGGGATGATGAGAACCTTTTAAAGCATCTGACTGCAAAATTTTAAATATAAGTAAAGCCTTTAATATAAGATCATCTTCTTAAAAGAGATTAGTATAAATCCATATAAAAGCCTTTGTGTCCTTTTATTGAAAAGCACTTGTCATTTCCAGTCCAGTGTTCTCAGCTGGCAAGTATTATTACATCTATATATTCTTACCTGTCATGTACTATGAGTTAGGTGGAATAAGGCGTCTTACATCAAAGAACAAATATAAAAATAGGTTTTAAAATCTTTGCAAAGAGGATGCTTTAGAAAACACATCAGATGCCATTCTACTGTCCGAGTGAAGCAGAAGTTATTAAACCATACACATTCAGAGTTAGAAAAGAATGGTTCGCTCTGCAGGAGGAAGATGAAAGTCCCCCAGTTACTAACAAAGACAAATAATAAGAAGCTGTTACCATCTGTACAGATAGGAACAGCTACAAATGAATGGCTGAAACACTACTGTGCACTAGCTAAAACCTGCACACTTCCTTGCATTTGTCACCTTTTTTCCATCAACTTTTCAATAGTTTTTCATTCGGTGTTAGTCCCATGGGTTATATTTGCACAGAACACCTCTGAGTATATACTTGGTTCTGAGATAACAACTTTAATGATTCAGGGAGGATTCAGAGAGCACTACCAGTTCTAGGAAAAACTGATTTGTGTTTTCACTTTCCTTTTGGCATGCTGGGTGCACCCACCCTTAGGCCAATTATACACACTTTTGAGGTGGCTTTAGTTATCCAGCCTTATATCCTCCAGAATATTGTTGTCCCAAATTTGGATTTTTTACTCTGTGTGGAAAAAAAAAAAAGAGACACAGAGTTGAGATATCAATTTTTATCTAGTTCTATATAGAAAAGGGTATTAGGCTGAGAACTTATTTCAACAGCAGAAAGGTTTTATAGTGTAAAGATGTTTGCTTCAGTTCAAAAACTGGTGCATGGAAAGACTGCATTCAGAACTGATTACTGCATTATCTGTTCGACAGTAATAATCCTTTACATTTAATTAGTCCAGAAACAGACATCCAACTACTGTGGCATCTAGGATTCTTGTGCTTTTAAAGACAAGCTGTGTGGTACACAAAATCATTAAAATTCTGTCTTTTCAAATCCCAAAGTCAGGTTCTTTAGCCAAAGAAGCTGTGTTGCAATCTTTATGAAATATCTATTTAATAAATCTCTCAATTGGTTTAGCACCCCAGAAAATAAAAGCCTACTGAGCTTTTAATTTATTCCAGTCTAGCTCCAACCCATTGCTTTATTTGACATAAGCAATTCATCTTGTTGAAGCCCCTGTTTAAAGGTTATGACAGTTTGCACAGGACAAGATAGAACTTGTAATATCATCACTGACAAGGCTACAACCTTCATTTGTTGACATCTTATCAAATAGTCTCATTCTTATTTAAATCTTGGCCTGAGTTACTTAAAATGACACTTTTCCATTGACAGCAACTGAGTCAGCCAGTAATTGCTGCCCAAAATAATATAAATTCATAAAAATAAATGATAGGAAATAGTTATTTTTGACTTGGTTCCTGAACTATCACTCAGTGACACAGAATAATAACTCATGGAAAGGGTGAACCAGCTAGAAACCTGGAGTGGATTTACTCATTGGATAGACATCATTGCAAGCAACACAGAAGCCTTTGTCACCTCCTACTTTCCCCCCTACAGTGCTGCACTCAGCTTTGTGCAGAAAGACGTAGAAAGACATTCATTGAGAGGGTCGTATATCTCCCAAATTCTGTCCAAACAGCTGGAAGCCTTGAGCTGCTCAGTGAGGGTAGGTCAGTCAAGCTAGGTTCCATTTGCTATCTAACCAGGATTTTAAAACAAGCCTTCAGAGGTGAAAGAGTTAAGTGATGTCACCATTAAGTGTCTTCTCTCCAAAGCACAAACTTGCAAATACACAAGTACCCCCTTAATAATACTCAGATGTAGAACAAGAATCAGGCAAACTGAATTTCAATAGCAGAAGCATCAGGAACACTGAGTCAAATTCAGATTTAGAACTGCATGAGGAATGTTTCGTTGGCACATTACACAAATTAACTTTTAATTATTGGTAGTTGTGTTTTGTGTTCTCCCATTAGCATGCAGTATAGGTCAATGCTCCTGTGGAGAATTCACCGTCCCCTCAGCATTCAGCAGGTTGATCAGTTGGTTTACAGCAACCTGGACACTTCAGAGCTGCGGCTAACCCTGAGGGTGAAAGAAGTGCAGATTTACAAGAGCTGAAGGAAACCAGAGACCGTCAAAGCTGCTAGTGATGCTGAAGCTGACACCAGCTACATGTCTGCATTTAGTCTGGGAAAGGCAGACTCCCTCAGGGAAGGCACAGTGACAGAGAAGGTACAGGTCTAGTCTTTGCAATGAAGTGCTAAATGTGTTAATAAAGTTGCTGATCAGAACTGATAGTAGGGAACAGGAAACTTAAAAACTCCAAGCAGACAAATACAAAAACTCCAAAAAAATCAACAACAACATCATCAAAGGAGAGATCGGAACAACAAAGACAGGAAATAATGGCAAGAATCAACCTCTTTAACTTTTCACAAAGCCATTGACTTCAACATATTTTTTATCTCTGGATTCACATGGCCAGCTCACTTATTTTCTGAAGGAGTTCAGATTCATTGAAATTGAAAAATAATGCATTTCTAGTTAGGAGGCTTTTAATAAAATAATAATTTTAAAAAAGGAGATAGAAGTAGCTTATAATATCTGGAGAGGAATATGTGTTTCCTTTATCTTTTCTGTTCCCAATGTGGTGAACTAATCATGAAGACATCTTTTTTTTTTTTTCCTAACACTGTTATGTCATCAGGGATGTCTCCTGCTAGTAGTAGGAAAGTCAGTGCAAATCTGTGACATCTGCATGGGCCTGTCTTTGGGAAAACTTTTCTAGTTTACACTCTGCCACAGGATTGTTTTGTGACCTCCATCCTTTTGTGATAGTTTTTAAACTACCTATCTAGCTTGCAAAGTCTTTGGGGCATGATCTATTCCAGGTATGGCACCAGGGACTAATAAAAGTATTTATTGCAACCCTTCTATTAAACCTCTCTTTTTTGCTCTTCATTTTCCCATTGATTGTGAGATTTTTTTTTTGCTTGTTTGCTTGTTTTTAACAACTCTCCTGTTAAAATGAGCATTTCCTTCTGGACTATAGTTCTCATTGACTATTGTGATGAACGTATTATCTAATGTATTCTGAGTTGTTTTTCAGCCTGATTTTGAACCTGGTTTAAACATGCTTTACATTTGTCTGCGCTTTGTTGGAGGACCTCACCTACACCTATATATCTTGCTAAATTAAGTAAGTCTTTTGGAAAAATCTTAATTTCCTTAATGAGATCAACCTTCCAACTCGGTTACTCTTAAGTTTGTTCAACTCTTGCATCATTAAGCTGTTAAATTATTGACTTGAGATCCCTAGAAGCTCCAAAGCAAGGCACAGGAATGTGTTACTATTCTTTTTGTTATTAATGCTCTTTCTTTCTTTGTGCTAGAAGCAATCTTCGCGTACGAGATGCAAATCAAGTTGTGTCCACAATGCTGGGATAAAACTTCCTGCTTCCGTTCTTAGATGTCCAAGATTCAGGTTTGCCATTTCATTCATGGCTCAGCAAATCACTGAATTTCTTTAGTGCTAACTGAAACATCAAAACAATTTTCCTACTAAGAAGTTGCTGTTCATGCTTCCACCGTCATTTATCTTTAATTAATATCCTGTTACTGTAGACAGTATTACCTTGCAATATCCAGAGATCACAAAACACTTCTATTCTCCTTGGTAGCACATGCTTTGGCAAGAGTATACCCCCATTTCTAGATCAAAGAACAGCTGTTTCTCTTAATTAATCAATTATTTAATCAATAAGCATGTGGCATGGCAAAAAAATATTTACAACTGAAAGACGGACAAAATTTATGCAATTGGCTTTGAAGTCCTCCTTTTCACTTGTCCACATGTGGCTCTGGCTTACAACACTTTGTTTGATGGAAACTGAAGCCTAACTCTGTGATAAGAGACTATAAATCAAGAGCTGAGGCTAAGAGAATCAGACATATTTCAGTTTGTGCTCTTACATCTACCTCTGCTCTTGCCAGACAGATCTGGAGAATGAGTTGACTGACCTAGTTAAAACTGCCCAATTAGCTGAAAGAATGATACAGTATTGAAGAAAGTGAAAAAGAGCAATACACTGGGGAGAGAGAGCTGTCAGGGACTCTGGTAGGAGTGGGGGAAGATCATCCTACTTATGATGAGACCAGACCTAAGTTTCTAATCATGTTACTCCTACTTCTTGTAGATATAGGAAACTTTAACAAGGTAGGCCAAAAGATGTTTTATTCTGCTACAGATGAGACAGTTCACATCCATTCCCAAAGAAAAAAGGCTGAGACTTCTTTCTGATGCTATTGTAAACTACATCAACAGGGAAACAAGGTAACAAAACCAGAACTCATAGAAATTATATTTTTTTTTTTTCCCATATTTTTCCACTAACAAAATCATACATTTTTCAGAAGTATGCTTAAAAGACTTATTTGCCTTATAGGAAAACAAACACATTTATTTTCCATTATTATACTTGGGGACATATAGGTCTCACTTCAAGGTAGTAAAGAGTAACATAGTGAAAATACAGAAATAATAGCAACATACTTTGGATCAAGAGAAGTAACCAAATTTAGATAAGCTGAATTCATTTGACAGAAGCTCTACAAAGGCAGCAGAACAGAGTGGACTTACAGAACGTACTACAGCAGTGTCTTTCTCATCACACCAGACAAGTAAGCCTCTCTCACACTCTTACTGCAACTGCTCTGGCGGTGTTCAAGATTTTGAGGCCAGTGAGAAAGAGCCAGTAATTAATACATTCAGAATAATCCCAGTCTCTCATCCTCTTGACAAAATATCTAGTAACTGAAAATTATTATTTACTATTCAGAAATTGTGTAGGATGTCTGAGATTGCACAGGTGCTAAGTCCCACTGCCACGCACCTTTGAAAAACAACATCTAGTGTAACCCCTCTCTTCTGCTGTTAGATTCTTCAGTAGCCAAAGATAATTAGCAGAGTGTATGCGGTGTCACTCAATCACGCCTAGTGGTCAAACAGGATGGCAGGATTTCCCTATTAGCCGGCACTAATGATGTAGCATTTATGTGTGATTAACTGTTATTATAGCGAAAGGCTGTGCAATATCTCACAGTCATAGTGTTTCCAACTGAGCAATTAAGAAGCAAGCTTTAGAGTCATTGCTTTTGACCAGCTGTAAAAGTAGATCATAGCTAGTGGGATGGCAGTTCTTCAGTGAGGTATTCTCTATCATTTGCATGGAAGTGAAGCTCTTCCCGTAAAGCTCTTTCTCCTAATCCAATTCCACCCCTATTTCTTTATATATACTGATGGTAACTGTTTTTTTGAATCAGCTCATTTGCCTAGCCATTTTTTTTCCAGGAGTGACAAACTCAACACTACTGCAGTGTGTGCTGTATGAGGTCCATTTCAAGCAAACAATGTCTGTGAGCAGAGTGGATTTTTCCTGATGGAGCTACTGACAGCAAGATGACTAGGAACCAAGTGTAAATCACAAGGTGCAATTTCCTCCAGATGATACAAAGCTATAAAAGAGGCTATTTGTCTTGAGGCACACATTTTGGTGCCCTGCAAGTCCTTGTATCATGTGCCTGTATGTGAACAAATAAACATTTGCAGTCCAGACCGGATATCAAGACCTAAATAAGACTCTAATAAGGCTTCCAACAGCAAGGTGTTGGATTCTGCATACCAGAAGGGATAGAATCTTGCAGTAAAACTGAGACAGCTCCAACATCTGCTGCAGCTTCCACAGATGAATCCCTTCTTATGTGTTCTGCTAGAGTAGCAGAAGAGGAGGCACTAGTGACTTCATGCTTTGTCCTTGAGATTAGTGGATGCAAAAAGGAAGCTATCCTTTGCAAGGACAATCAGTACCTTAAAAGGGATGTATAGTTTAAAAAGCAGAGCATGTAGCATTACTGGGAATAAAGTAACTGTTTATTCTACTTCCTCATATTAATTAAGTTCTCTCTCACATTTTTTGTTTCAGTAATTTTTCCTCCTACTGAGGAAAATGAGGACATATACATGCCACTTTAGGCAGGAGACCCCACTAAACTCAAAACATAGGTCTTGTTTCCAGTACTGTCTTTTCTGAGAGAGCTTTACCAATAAGTAAGAGCAGTACAGAATGACAGTGAATTACACATCCTGAAAGACAAAATTTCAGCATTGCCATGACAAATTGTTAATGTGATCTTTAACTTCAAGATTCTGCAGTCTTCTCATTAAGTACTTATGGGCAGGACAAAACAGTTATTTTACAGAGGCATGGGAACACATTCAATTTAAACTCTGTGAATAAAACTAAACCCCAGAACGAGCAAGGTCACTACAGTAATTATAAATGTTGAGTGAACTTCACTGTCCTCTGTTTGATGTGAGATTCCTCACGTACACCTCAGCCAAAATGAGCTTGCTGTACAAGACTGCCATTTCAGTCCTTGGTTAAGTCTTAAATGCTATTATAAATCAAGGCAGGTTTCAATGAAGCCTTTTCCACTCTAAAAGATTTTAATATTGTCTCAATTATCCCTTCACCTTTCAATCAATGATGAAAATCAACAGAATGGAAAAGCGTTATTTATGCGACGAAGAGCTTCTGAGTGCACACAACCTATGTGGCACACAAATTTTACAATACTGACAAATTCTACAATACTGACAAATTCTACAATACTGACAAATTCTATACATTCTGCCCAATCACTATGATAAATTAAATCACTGAACTCCATCTGCAGACAAATTCTCCAGGTACTTTGGGTTTCTTCATATCAAATAGCCTGCAGGTGTATAAATAAACATCCTTAGTTCAAACCAGATGTCAACATCTAATTAGAACACATAATTTTAAAGTGTGTGGTCTTGATGCTCTCTGCAAATTGTAATTTTCTATACAGCACATTGCTTCTTGTCAATATCAGTATGGGGACACATTGACAGGAACTGGTGAAACACTCAAATTACTAATAAACAAACAAACAAATCCCTATGTAGAAGTGTAAAAAAGGCATTCAATTAAATAAAAAAAGGTTGCCACTACTTTCTCAAGTACACAAAAGATCTAAAAATGGTTTATTTGTCTATTCTTTCATAAGAAATTCACGACTAATAGGTACTTATTTCATGCACACAAGAGGATGATTTTTATCACGGACAGTGGAACAAGAAGCTGCATCAGGTTGGATATTCCACTTCTGAGGCATCAGTTTGAGAGAACTGCATGTAAATGGAGATTTATGAAAATTCCAATGTTTAAAATAGTGATATCTCCAATATAAGTGTTTTTTTATGGGAGGAGGTAGCTTTAGTAGAGCATCAGTTACCTCAGAAGAGGACAGCTAATTATTTCCTAGACAATTAATGAAGAAACATTTTGACAAACCCAGGAAATACTGTGGCCTAGTAGGAGAGCTTTCCTCTCCATTCTGAATAGTGGAAATCTAGTCACATTTATCCCTAAGCCAATATTCAAAAGAAGTTCAGAAAAATAAAAATCTATGAGAAAGTGCTGAACACTGAAGTGTATAACAGCTTGCAGGTACACAAGTTGGGATTTCTTTAGAAATATCCCTCTTTTTTCATCTTACAGAAGCAAACTCTTGTTCTCTCCATGTTAATTAAATTTTCATCTAGATATCAGATGAAGGCTACAGTCTCAACCGTCAACATGGATATCAAAGACACTACTGTATTGAAGATCCTGCATGACATAAACAACTGACAGACACACTCATGACTTACTGAATGTAGGTTAAGCACTGAGGGTGCTGAAGAGCAGCTACTTCATAAAACAATAGGACCCGAGGGGCTGGGTATTCTACTTTTTTCTGCTTCTTTTGCAAGTCTCAAATCTGGAATTTCTATTTCCTCTTTTATTTTTAACTAGATATAGAAATTTGTTAAAATGAGTAGATAGAACAATGCAAAGACTGAGAAATTTTTCAATTATTTCAAAGTTAGAAAATTTTACCTTTATTTTAGAACTCTGTCATAGCCTATGACTCATACATTTGTGTTCTAAGTGGGGAGGACATAGCTTAGAGAAACATTTCTTTTCTATCTGTACCAACACCTTCATAGGTTCCATTTGGCAAGGAGAAACACTGTCCCTATCGTAGAAGTTTGTCTTCAAGTGTAGTATGGGGATTAAGTATTTTAAAAAAAGTTTCCCAAATCTGTGTAGTTTCAGGTAAAAAACCCACAAAAACTATGCCACGCAATTGAGAAATTATTATCATTACAAAATTGAAAGGTGTTATTTAGGTGAAGAAAATTACAAGCACCAAAGCCTTTTCATTTTATGCTGAAGAGGTTGTTAAAAAATTGGCTTCAGCAAAAAGAGGAAACAAACCCTGTGAAACAGCTTCAATTCAAAATACAGTTATGGTGTTAAGTTTTGTATAGCAGATGCTCCATTTTGCAGTAAACACAATTATGGTACCAAGATTGTTTACAATAGTAAGATTAAAAGCAATTAATCAAAATACAATATGATGGCTTAGAATAGACTCTCGCTACTTGTCACCATAAATATCAATGAAGTTTATGGAAATAAGAATAATCATACAGGTTGTGTTTTGGTTTTTTTTTTAATCTCTTTCACTGGAGTGGAACTTTCTATCCTCTATTTACACATCAAGTATTAGGTCAATGAGCATTTGAGAAGTCTTCTTTTTTCCCCCTTGGAAAACACACATATACATAACTAAATGACAGATTTCACATCAGCCGAAAATGAATACAAGCATTTTGGCACTCTTGTTCATAAGAGTAATAATTGTAGACATTTTGTTTCTACTGCATAAACAAATAAATAGTGACAAGTGGTATCAGAACATGCCACTGTGATTTGACTGGCAGAAGGTCTAGGCAAGCAACTCTAGAGTGCTCTGCAGACAGTCATTTAAAAAAACTAATTTCTTGCTTATAAATTAGAACTATGGGTCATTAAACTTTCTGTGCTAAACATAATGCTACCCAACTAGTCAACCAAGGCAATGAGCCATGAAGGACAAACTAGATTATCTATTTCCCTAATTTGGAAAATGGAAGAAACATTGTCAACTAGCAGCGATTTTGTTATGCACTGATCTGTGGTCATGTAATTCAACTACGACATTCAAAGTAGTATTGCCATGGAAGTTACTTGAAAGAGGAAAAGTTCCACATTCTCTGTGTAGAGAACTTCATGTTCACTTTACCTTATTATTTCACAACACTGAAGTGCTGTGTACCTGACTGCAAAACATTCCAGGAAACAGAATGTGTGAATTTGAACTTCTCTGCAAACTTCTCTCTCTTCCTTTTTATGATAATGTTCTACCACTTATACTACCTACAAAACTCCTCAACTTCCTCTCCATGTAACTTTTTATAAATCAATCTTTGCTTGTAGCTTTTCAGTAATTTCTTTCCCCTCTTATTGTTTTTATCATGTCAACATGACAACATGAATACTATCTTCTTACCCAAGGGACATGCCCTGGGATGTCTCTCATAGACCTGAGCTATTCTGTTTTATACTGTGTTAACATTAGTGCCAAGTGATGGTCATAACATACTTTGCATTTTTCTAAAATCCTGTATCAGTCCTGTGTCATCACTTTCTGTAAACAGAATTATTTATTAAAATGGAATAGTGAGAGCACTATGAAATGGTTTTGAGGGACTAGGCTAGACATAGATTTTTTTTCCAGTGTGCCTCAGGTCTTCCCAATTTTTTGTGGATTTTTAGTGGTCAGCATAATTATTTTACTCTTTTCTGACAGTACATTTTTAAAACTACTTTTAAATTATGACAGTTTTAACATATTTGCTATTACCAATTTTTTTTTCAAAAACCACCGTTCTGAATGCCTTCAATAAAAATGTTCCAAGTTCTACCCAGTTAAATATTTTAAATGAAGACATTGTGACATAATTTACAACTTATGGGCTGTTTTAGTCTCTTTATCTTACATCAATTTGTGCTGAAAAAGACAACAGAAATTCCAAAAAAGTTAGCACAAAAACCATGACAGAGGGTTGTGGCAGAAACTGCTTGCTAGAGTAACTCAATTGAACAAGACAATGAATAAAATTTATTTCAGATACTGTTTTTATGTACAAAGTATTCCAAAGTGATTTATGAAGTACCAAGTTGTAAAGCAGCCTGGCACAGGAGATAGTGTGAATTGAAAGATACATTACACAGTCATAAATGCTTGGGAATATTTGAAAATTAGACATGGAAAACTAGCGGCAAAATTGGAAGTGTTTAGGTTGGGAAGGAAAATGAGGAAGACTAATAGAGAACATTACCAAAGGGTTACAACAAGGTCTGGTGGATGAAGGATGACCAGGGTAGAAACAGAAGAGGAACCCTTAGCTTTAATATTTGACCAATTATCTCATTTTATTTACTGATGTCCCATATTTAGATAAACCATCAGACCATGACTAAATATTATTAGGATTATAACATTAGCCTTGAAGTAATGCCATGAAGTTTATCAGTCTCCACCTGTCATGGGAAACCATGGGGAAACTGCTAACTCCATCCTGACAACAGAAAAATGCTTTAAGTAACACTAAATGTGATTCTGTGGCTAACTCACAGACAGCTCACTCTTACCAGAAAACAGTCAATATAAATAAAATTTTTAAAATAATAAAATTAATATTGTCAATTAAAACTGAAAATCCAGGTTCTTCTCAGATGCTATGGAAGTGTGCCAGTACATGCTGATACACTCACATACAATCTCTCATATTATTTTCAATTGCTCTTCAATAATTTTTCAATTGAAACATGAAAAAAAAAGAGCATTTATCCACAAATCTGAGATTTATCCATCCACTGTAGTTCATTTCCAACCTCTCTCTGTCTTCTTTAAAATAGACAATCCCAGAGATACCCCCACACCAGAAATCAGTTGTTCTCGGTAATCCTTCTTGAAAGTCATACAGTGCTAGGCATAGAGAAGATAGTAGAAATTGCCTTCTGTTCAGCAACAAAAGCCACTTCTCCCCTTGCTCTCTAAATCTTTCTGCACTGTTTCCCAAGCCCCCTCAGAACTGGACCAAGGCATCTTTCAGATTACCATCGAAAGACTTGAATTTAAACTGTGAGATCTGCCTTCACAGTCAGCTTCACCATGTGAAGTCTCTATGCCATGAAAACTAAGTCTGGAAAATCATTAATAAAATGGATATCATATGCCAACATGTTTAGAAAATTATGAAAGTTAATTTCATCCACTTTTAGATAATCAAGCCTAAATACATGCTGTGTTATAGGAAAAAAGTGCTAAAAAAAAAAAAAGGAAGAAAAAGTGATAAAACAGACAAAACCCCATTCATTAAAGTTCATTTTTCTATAGGAGAAGGAATTTATGTCTCATCTTCCATAAATTTGACTTCCAGCCTTTAAAAACCTTTATTTTCCTATCATAAAGACTTACAATAAGACTGGAAATGGAAAACTTTTCACAGGACGGGAACTTCCTTTTCTGTTCTGGTACAAGTGGTTGAAACAGTGATTAAAACCTGCAGAGTTTCAGAGCTGTAGCTGAAATAAGCCATCAAATGTGAAGGTTATTTTATGGAGAGTAATTAATAGTGTAAATGGATGTACATGTCTCTCACTTTTTTGTCATAAAAAATAAGTAATGGAAAGACCATCCCTGATATATTTTTAGCAAAGCATTCTTCCCCATATGTTTTTAGCAAAGTATTCTTCCCCTTGCAATTTTTTTTTCTAATTGAGATAAAAGTGCAGGTTTTCTATCAACCTGAAGAGCAAGTAAGTCAATTTGAAAAAAGCCCCAACATTTCAGCTCTAAAGAAGCAGCTTGTTGGAAATAATCATTGCAACAGATTTTTACTTAAAATATTAGATCATTGATCCAGAAATATTTTGTTTATAATATCAATTTGTTTCTCTTCATGAATAAAGTTTTTGTAAGTGAAAATTAATCATGGAGTAATAGAGGTATTTAAAATGACTGTTTTTATTTACAGAAGCTAAACACCAAGTGAAAATTGTATTTTGTAAGCATTCACAGTGGTCATCGGTCCAGAAGCAATAAAATCTGTAACTGATTTTCCCCTGCTGAGACCACTGATAAACACTGAAAGTATTAACTTCCTATATTCTTAAAAAGCAAAACATCTTTTTGTGTACTGCTCATGAGTAAACCCAGAGAAATAAACAGGACAATGAACTCAAGAGTGAAAGCACAAGTTTTCTAAGAAATATCACTGTTAAGCTCCTCAGTAGCATTCTCTCCCTCCAGTATTACTGGAGAAGAGATTTTAAAAGCTGTAAACAGACACTAGAAAAGTTTGAATCTTTAAGCTTTCCTAGTTGGGATCTTATTAGTATGGTCTCAGACAATCAGTATTTTGGGAACAGTTTTCTGGGTAAAAAGCCAAGAGTCATCAGCCTGTTGTTTTCATTCTCTAGTGTGATTTAAGTACTCCTAGTGCTAGGAGATACAAAGAAATAGTCCTGAAATAGCCTTTCACTTTTAGAATGAACTTCTGGATGGATAGATAGCAGCAGTGAATTATCAGATACTCGGATTATGGCAACTTCTCTCATTCATGTGGTAATTTATTTTCAGTTCAACAATATTCCATATACAAGAGTGTGATCTTGAATGTATACTTTCATTTTTTCCTCAGTGAAGTCAGCAGAGTCGATATGACTTTGCAGTTTATCTACTTCTTATTTTGTCTGCAGATCCGGGTTCACTCGAGCCATATTTTGAGCTCATCAGATGTGAATCAACTCCAAAGTAGAAAGTTGTTTATCTGTGGTTGAAACTGCCGAGCCCAATCTAATGAGCCCCTTCGAGACACACTGGCTTGGACTCTGCCTGTTAACACAGCTGTAGCACAGGCTCTGCCTCAGAAGGCACTGGTGGTGTGCAGGTGAAGCAAAGTCTGCTAGCAAAGGCCTCTCAGCTTTCCCTTATGATCCTGAGCCATTGGTTTCATACAGAAGCAAACTCCCAAATCACACAGGTACTTTTGATAATTCAGTTTGCATATCCTAGCTCAGGACCAACCAAAACCAACTGACAAATCCTGCAGTACCAATTCAGCAGGTCGTGTCCCTGAGCTCTCTGCCTGGCTCCTCTGCCAGAGGTCACTGCTCCTCATGACTGAACACAAGCCTGTGAACAAACCTGCAGCTCCACAGGGCACTGACTCTTAGCTCCAACCAGGACACTGCTCTGGGACAGCTTCTATGAACCTTCCTGCCTTCCTGCTGATTCCTCTATGTGACAATGACCCAGACCTTATGTTCACAACTTCTAGAACTGCTCCAACAAGACTTACACTCATTTATGAAGAGATACTGCAAAACTGTGTGCAGATGCGGGATAAAGAGTTTTTGAAGGATCAGTGATACTGCAGGAGTCCTGGGCAGGTGTGGTTGGTTTTTTTTTTTTTTTTTTTTTTGTTAATTAGTTGCATTTGGGTACTGCAGTGCAGGATGAGAGAGCAAAGTATCTTTTGTATTAAAGAGAGTTTTAATAAGAGTTGAATTGATCTTAAGAATACTTTATCTCCCTTTCTTATCAAAGAAGGCAATTCCTACTCTTCACTGTACTGCAAAATGGTTATTTTATATGTTTTATAAAATGTTTATAGTAGTTTTTTAAGGTGAAAAGCCTCAAGTCGGTTTTAGAGCACTAGTATCTGGTCAAACTTTGTTTAGAAGTCATACTCTGTCTTTTGGCACTACAACATGAACTGGGAAAAAAATCTGTTCTAATTTCATTAAGCCAATTTTATTGAAGCTCTAACTGTGAAGCATAACATAAGAAAAAAAAATTAAATCTAAACTCCAGGGAGGTAGTTTAAAGCATTTTTACAGGAAATTATTTTTTCATGACTTTTACTCGACATAAAATGCTAGACTCTACAACTTTCTCAATGGACACTTGCCTCACTTAAGACCAAAATCCACTAGAGAGAATGTCTGCAGTACTATTTCTCGTCCCCTGACAAGCTGCCTTTATAGGAAATTCTCTTGTCTTTCCTTTTGTTGACTACTTCACCATGTTGGAAACAGTAAAACAACAGTAAGGGCAACAGAGGCACTACTTCAACCCAGCTCATCCTTTGGAACATTTGTACACAAACCACAGCAGTGTCAAAACTTATATTGTCTTAACGCAGTACAGTAAAAAAATAGGGCTTCTCTCCCATTATCAAGAAAGGACATGAGTGAAGTGTTGCTGACCAAAAGAGCAAAGAAAACAAAACATACTGTATAAGAACTTCAGCTGTTTGGTATTTTAGTCATGGAGGTATGCAAAACCAGTAAACGACTTATGAAACATTATAGCCTATCAAGCTCAAGATGTGAAGGGTGCTTTCTTGGTAAAGTCAACCCTTCCAAAAACCCTTTGGGTCAGATTATATTACCAAGTACTTTATTAAATTGGCCATTTTGCCTGGTTTTGTGCTTTTGTCATTTCTCAAGAACACACAGACAATAAGCACTGATGAAAGACTGGGACTAGTGTAATACTGCTACAATACGGTTTTCCTAAAAAATATAGTAAAAACATGCAATTTCCTCTTATAGATCCTATGTCTCCTGAAATTATCATAATATAAAGAGACAAGAGAGGCAAAACATGCCTCTTTTGCCAAGTGGCTTTTACTTTGACAGCACTTTCCTCTTAGTCAATATCATTGCTTTTCTTGCACTCCCACTTTTTGTGTCTACATCAACTTGTTTAATTTCTTGGCACTATCATGCCACTGGTGGGAGTAACAGAGCTGTCACATCACCTACATTTTTTCTGAGGTCTGAGGAAAATTATGGCTATGCCAGCTGCCAGTCAACTACAGTAAATGTAATTCAGGGGGAGAATGAAGGAGAAGAGACCACTGCAGGGAAGACTTTCACATTACAGTTTCTATTCTGGGCAGGTCTGACACAAGAAATGAAGAAAAGATACAAGAGAAAAGTACATGAGAGAGGAGTAATTTTGAAGCATGTATGGCATCTAAATGTACTTTGCAAAAGATAAAGATTTTAATTAACACTAGAAAAGAATGAGAGCTTCTGACAAGACACCATGTAGCACAAAGAGTAAGTGAACAATCAAATCCCACAACCTATGATCCTGAAATCCTGCAATAACACCTACAGTTTTTTTTTTTTTTTTTTTTTTTTTCATGATTTATGTACTTTAAAAAATACTTAAGGTCAAATTTCCACCTGTGAGTAGTATGAATATTCCCCAAAGGTGCTGGGAAACCATAAACTATGTCCTCAAATGCTTTGACAAAAGCTTACTCAGTGTGCCAACAGGCTAATTAAGAGAGGAGAGGTATGTGTACCTAATAGGATATTTGGCTTTAATATTTGCTAAACCTGCCAACTCCTGTCCAGAAAATAAAAAAAAATTCCGACTAGACTGAAATAAGTGGAGAGTTTGGCCTGAAAGCATACACACACACACAAATGTACATAGAACTGGCCACATTGCTCAGAAAGCCCTTGCAGCTCCCTAGACTTCTCTCTGGCTAAGGAAATTCAAGACAAGGTAGAAAATTACTGTATTGGCTCTCTGCATCCTGTGCTGGCTGGTTTTATAAGTAATTGCTTGTAGAACTACCGGCTTTTTTTGGGAAAAAATACAATAATGAATTAATAAAAAGTAGTAATAAAGAGCACCTGTTCATGTGTTACTCCACAAGCAAAAAGCTGTATACCTACTGTGGAAAAGCCAGTTCTGAAGGACAGTGACATATCATCTTTCAGAAGACGAGAAAGAAGAGTTTGACTGTGCACAGGGGGAGGAGAGGCAGAGACACAGATTGTAGAAAGGAAGGCTTGGGAGAAAGACTACATCACCACCAGCTCCCCAGACACTTCTTCAAGCAAATACAGGCAGTTTGCTGTCCAGTCCAGAAGAGACTATTTACACGTTCTCTGCAAGACTCAAGCCCACAAATTAATCTTAAATAAGAGGCTGCACAATGGTTTCAGTGTGACAGGAACATTAACACTGCCCAGTATATGCAAGTACTAACTTCGGAATTTCTGCTTTTCAAATGTATTTTTAGCTTTTCTAGGCTAAAATATGTATGCTGCATGCTCAGGCAAACCTTCAGCTGCATAGAAATAAAATATAGCTGAAAGAAGTTGTTTACAAGAGCTGTATGGAACAACTAATAGGTACTATAATATGCTAAGCTCTAATAGTCCCATATCAGTTGCAATTACTTTAAAATGCAGTAGCTTTAAGATTGAGGCAAATTAAATTATCTTTATTCATGAACAACTACAACAATGGGCAGAGAAACTAAAAATAAATAAATATTTGTGGTAAAAGGCAACAATTGGTAACAGACAGACTGCAGGCAGTAAAATATGCTTGTTGACAGCACCCTGGAGAACGCTAATGAAAAAAAAAACAAACCACAGAACACTCTTCTTTAATTGTTTATTACCCACATTGTTTGATCCAGGCACATAGGCTCTATTATACCACTGAAAATAACCTCCTTGGGTTTACTCATTACATGAACTTTATTCCAAAAGGAGACTTTGGATGACAGCAAAGACTCAACTTTCCCAAGGAATTTTTGTGAGAATGCACACAAGCCCAAGCTGCACACAGAGAGGCAGGGGCAGGTCTGCACCTCTGAACAGCTGGGCTCAATCTCAATCAAGACATTTACTGAAAAAAAAGAGCATCCTGGAAATAAGAATGAGGGAGAAAACATAGCGCTGATTGGTTTGTTCAGGTGATGCGGCACAGAACTGAAGGTAGAAATAAAAGTGGCACAGCCCAACCCAAAATACAGCACGTGGACCATTCTGTGAATGTGAGGGTTGTATACTCTTTGGGATACAGGGATAGAGTGACCACAAAATTTCACTTACCTTTGCTAGTCTTTGTAAAACTGATCATAAAAATGAAGGCTTGATTAGTTTCAGTTTTGTAATTGTTGGAGAAACTACTAAAAGCATAGTGCCAGCGTGACCAAGACCATTTAGAAATTTCTAATGTCAAATTAGGGCACTTGCTTGGAGGGATCTGCCTGCCTACATGGGAGAAAAACCTGCCCAAGTGCAGAATAACTCCAGGGTGTTTGTTATGAGAGGTGCGTGAGGGCAAGTGAGTGGGCACAGGATGTTGAACCTGAGGTTGGCATGAGCTGAGGAAATGTGAACAGGCAGTTCCCAGAACAACATTATCTAAATGCCAACACATCTCTAAAACAGGAAGAAAAAGTTGTTCAGCAGAAAATAGCAGAAACCCATAAATATGCATGCTCACTAACAAGCAAATAAACCCTTACTCTTCACTAAAACCCAGAGGTCTCTATTCTGCAATATAATAGCAGCAATCTGCCAAAATTGGCTTTGTTTCAGAACAGAGATGGGTGTAGGGACAATGGGGTGTAAGGTCTTGGTCTGTAAAACACAGGGGATGCAAAGAGACCAACAAAAGGGTATGGTTATTAGCAACATTAAATAATTTAGAAAATGGGTCTCAGCATCAGGAAGCTTGCTATCTTTTTCCCCACAGCTTCACTATCTGCATTAGCTAGTACTCAACAGCTCAGAAGCTTAAATTCATACAAGATTTGCACAGAACTTCATCCACAAATGATGGGAAGAACAATCAGCTGAGCTAGTGGTCCAAATTAAGCTTCAGAAATACAACAGAATTCAAATATTGGTACTTGTTCCTATTCCACAGCCTCCTAATCCTCCTGAAATTACCATATAAATAAAACATCACTGTGGATTTAGTCAGTTAGTGATCACTTGCAGGTAAACCCCATTGGTTACACTAATAAGACGACTGCTAATAGACAGAAAAAATAATGAGGAGGAGATTCACAGTTTTGTAAAAAAAAGTATTCAAAGTTAACCTTTTGGAAATCTTAATGACAATAATATGGCACAGATGAACAAAACATGGTATTAATAATGTTCTTTCTGAAAAAAAATGTGATTGCTCGTCACAACCGTTCCCCAAGCACATAATCCTTGCCCATGGACAAGACTGACAGAGACTGATTTTTCCACTTGTCTAATTGGCCTGAGGATATAGGAAATTAACTGGATTCCAGATTGCCAGAGCCTTGCCAGAGCTAGAAGCTTTTCTGTTTGCTAAGAACAGAAAGCAAGCAATACTGCATATTACTTACTGTTATGTCAATTTTCTTGCTGAAAAAAATAGAGATAGTTTTCTCTGCTGAATTATTTCTTTTTCCATAGAAGCTTACAGTTTCTGTTTTGTTTGCTTGATACTTGTTTGCTTGCTTGATTCTGCTATTTATTTAATGTTTAAAAGGGTTTTTGTTTGTTTGGGTTTTTTTTTTATTTTTTAAAGGCTGGAATTAAGGAGATTATTTCTCTGGAATGTGGAATAGTGAAGGATGACTCAAAATGCTCACGGAAGTAAATGCAAACACATCACTGCTTTTCTCAAAGTTCACACTATGGCCCTGCAATGAAATAGCTGAGGGCAAGGGAACAGGCAGCAGAGTACTGACGCATCAGCATTGCTAACATGCCACACATCCTTTAGAACTCTTTTTTTAGACTCTGCAAGCAGTCCGTCTTTGCATTTTTTTTTTTCCTTAATACATCTCTCAGTCCTTGAAGCAGAATCAGTATGCCACCTCTGAGAAATACTGGTCTCTACTCCACCATCATCCAGCCCCTTACTGTGGCTGCCTCCCAGTTAGACTTAGCGCCTAATACTGGGAATTCACTCTGCTGCCTTTGCATTAGCTGGGTCACTTTCTCTGTAACTCATTTACACACAACATGTCAAAGCTATTACACCAGTTACCTTAGGATAAAGGGGACAACGGTTTTCAGCAGTGCACAGACTTCTCTCCCTAACTGCTTCCCAAAGCAGTCTTTCTTTAAAATATGAACCTAGCGTAAAGCTCACAGAAATTCCCAATGCAGTATTCTCCTCTTGTTTTGTTAACAAAAGGATTAATTTTCTATTCCTTTCTCCTTGAGAATTCTTTCATTCTCATATTTAAACTTCTATATTGCTTCCCTGAATCTCCCTGGAAGGAGCTCTTCTGCAGTCTTCTCTGAAGCACTATCAGTATTAGTATTCTGCTGCTAATTCAGCTCCTCTGCTCAACAACCACACAGCAGACTGCCCTAACGTAATCATATTGTCTGCTATCTGCAGCAATAAAGATAATCTTTTCTGAACCCTCTCACATATTGGCAGTCTGTGGTTTAATGGATTACTCTTTGGAGTAGTTTAAGAATATATCTGAAGCGTAAAATAAAACTTTATCAGAACAGCTTCAAAAGTCCACAAGACGACTACTCCATATTAAAACCAAAAGTTTTTATTTTTATGCTCCATTTCTTCCCAATAATATGGATCACTTGTTACTGAAAAAGTCTTTGCCTGCTCCAAAACCTGGGTGCTTTTAAAGAACCTGGAAAAATTAAATCCTCAAACCAGCAATGCATATTGAAGTTGCTTTTTGTATTACCAAATTCTGCAGTAATGTTTACTGTTTCGAGGGGAGTTTATAATTATGCAAATTGCTAAGCAGTCTGCATAATATACAACATGTTTGGGTTCACTGACTAGAAGATGAGATACATTCCTTTAATACTGCTTATATGCTATGCAATTCAGTTTGGATTTCTTATGCTCCACTCTGCTGTACCTGTCTCCTGCAGTATTCCTTCCATTTCAGAATTTATATGCAACCTCAGTACCTTTGCAGACATCTGGCTTTCAGAAATTACTTAAATAATGTATGTATGCCAACTTAACATTTTGCAAAGCAACATTTTGATAGCCCTGTAGCTGCGAAAACCTAGTGAAGAGACTTTCATTCTTTGCATTCTAAGTTCAATTATCATCATAGTTACAACTTAAACATTGTGAAAGCTATTCCAACCTGCATATATGACACTTAAGAGAGTGTTGGGGTTTTTTTTCAGCCCAAATTTTCTTACATGTACTTCATGGCTTTAAACACTGCATATCTCCTTCATAGCATAAATATCCTGCCTTTAGTTAGCAATAGATTGTTTGCTACTTGTGTTTCCAAAGGCATAAATTCTTTTCACCTGCTTGTGCAAGGCAGTTCTGAATGCATTTGCCTATGCTGCTCTTGAGTAGCCATAGCACATAACACACTATTTTCTATCATGTAACAGCATTTTGAGGTGGGCTGGCAGACCCAGCAATTCCCCAAGCCTCTGACAGCCTGTTGAAACCTTCTACTCTGTGTGAAAGGTTGATCCACTCAATCACCTTCCTCAAATACCATGCAGACAACCACCAGGCCCCTGAAAACCAAACAGAAGTGATTCAGTACCCCTACAGACAAGTGCAGGCATCAATCAAGCTCTTTTCCGTGTTCCCAGCTATGACTGGCTCTGTCACAGCCTTGTGAATCCTATGCCCTGTAGTGCTGCTCATGAGTCAGGTTTCCTTGGCTTTGAGACAAGATCAGGTCTTGGCTCCAGCCCAAGGCCTGGCTAAACACCCCAAACTGATGTGGTCAGCCCTGCGGCAGCACTCGACTACTCACTCTATCCCAGGGTTACTTTACAGAAGGGGTTGGGGAGAGAAATGACAGAAGAAACATCAAGCTGAACATGACAGCAGCTGGAAAGTCTTACCCTCTTCAATATCTGCTGCTCACTGCTGTGGCAAGACAGTGCTCACAATCTCTGGGGATTCACAAGTGCTAATCAGCAAAGCAGTGTTTCCTATTTCAATGTTAACATTGCCTCTCAGAATCACAGCCAACACTGGCTTGTGCCCCTACTGCATACTTCTCCTTTGTACCATAAATGCACAGTTTTAGTAGGTGATTAATTAGATCAGTGATTAGCTTCAGCCCACCCCCAGGGTGTGGACCATGCTATGCAAACTGATAGACTAAAAACTACAGAAGGTCTTGAGTCAGTTCTGGTTATGCTTTTATATGGTCTCTGTGGGACAGTGATGCTCAATTAACTTATATTACTGTCTACAAAATTAATAGTTTTTTTTATAGCTAAAAGAGATTTGCCTTTATTTTTTTCAAACTCAGATTAGCTGAAAACAAGTTTTGTCCTATAGTGGGTTAGATCTGGCAAGTCTAGGTCTAGTCGTGGGGAAGCCTGCACAATGCCAGTCTTGATTTCCCCTGTTCTCCTCAGCAGTTACTATGATAGCCCCTCATTAACTGTTCCTGAAAGAGGTAATATTCAATCTATATCCACCTTTCAAGGCAAAATCTTCTCTTCCAGATTTCATGTCAGTTCAGTTGAAAATGGATTTTCTAATTTTCTTATATCCACTTATTTGGAGAAAAAAAAAAAAAGAAAAGAAAAAAGACATTTATTTCAGCAGCACTTTCTAAGCTCCCTTGTATAATTATATGGGAATAAAAACCATTCTTCCTTCAGGGAATAAGCCAGCTCATGCAGTTAAGAAGTTTTCCTCAGAGACAGTAATTTCGTAATTAGCCACTACAGGATTTCTTGTGGCTTCCAGCTATTATGGGAGAAGAGATATTTGGCCAGCCTGACTCACTGGCCTCAGACAACATCACTGTGTTCTGACCGGACTGGAGCAGACTAAAGTTCTGGCAAAGAAAAACAACTTGGCAATGTCAGCGATGTCTTTCTTTTTCACTCCCCTCCCCTTCAGGTTTTAGATAAGGTTAATCTTAACTTACCTGATGAGTTTATGTTTAACATATTGAACAACATTTGTATTGGTCAGAACACACACCTTCTACACCTGTCTCTCTTCCAGGAGACTTTGAGTCGTTCATCTGCCAAATTAGATGAAACTTTTGCCACAGATTTGCAAAGTCTGATACTGGGTGTAAATGTGCAAGATTCAATGACCCAGTGGCATGTGATGTTGTTGTAATACCTCTTGCTTCTTTGTGAGACCTGAAAACACTACTTTACAACAATCAGATCTTTCTTGTGTCAAGACTTGTAACTTATCAAAATATCAAAAGTTCCTGCTGGAAGGAATACAGAATTTCACTGAAGTAAAGAACAAGGGAATGAGAAAAGAAAAATAAAGACCTAACAGTGAGAAAATGTTTTGTCCAACATTATAAGGTTCCTGAGAAGTCTAGAGTACAAGTGCAGGTCCTCAGGAACAGATTATCTTCATTCATCTTTCTGAAAGCTGTGCATTTTAATCTAAACCAATGAACCATTTCCCAGCTATACATCAGGTGTTACAGTGAAACAGGGCTGGCATAGAATTTCTTAATGTTGTACCTTGGACTTCCCTGATCACACCAACTAAACCAGATATTTAATTCCCGTTGTTTTTTGTGCATCAAGTATCTTCCAATAGTGGCTTCCCATCTAGCTGATATGCGAATAGAGAAACAAAAGTATTCAACAAAGTAGGTGAGACTTGTACGACCTTGGAAATAGAGATATGGTGGTTTATAGGTAAAGGGAGCATGATTTCCTTAAGTAGTAAAAGGAGCACTAACTCGATAATGCATGTAATGTGCTATTTGGAAATGTTTGCCATTAAGCTGTTACAGCTGCAAATGTCCTCACTGTAAGTTAAGCGAAAAGAGACAGTAGCTGTTATAAAATAAAAACTGTGGCTTTGAGTGGTGCATGTAACTATTGGAAAAAACTTGTTTGGAAGTTATTGTTAAGAACCTAATCCATGAAAAATCACTTAGAAAGGCATATGCAAGTTGGACAGATTAACTGATGAAAACACTGTACTTGAGAGTGCAGTTGAATGGTTGAGATCTTGTATTCACAGTTCTTTCTCTCACCTCCAGAAACAGGTAATTACTAGCATTTCACTTTGCTGAAATAGTCAATTTTAGTTACCTACAGTGTCAACATACTTTTTTTTCTTTTTGGCAATGCAAGAGTAGAGTCACCATCCCTGGATGTGTTTAAAGGTCATTTGGACGTGACACTTAGAAATACAGTTTAGTGGTCAACTTGGTAGAATAGAGTTAGTAGCTGAATGTGATGATCTCAAGGGTCTTTTCCAACCTGAGTGATTCTATGATTCTGTGATAAAAAGGCTGTAATAATTTTTACATGACTGTATACAATAAGGGTCCACAATAAATAACAAATATTAAACTGCCTTCTTTTTAACATATATCCAGCTCACTCCTCAAACAGCAATAACATTTTCTTCCTAGAGACTTGCTGATTTTACATGCTTTAGAGTGATATTTTTTTCCATTTCAGAAAAAAATCCTTTAGTTTCACTGTTGCATAGATAGCTTTTTTGAGGGACTTTAGAAATATTGCATGCACAAAGAAAATGAAAGATTTTGAGTTGTTTAATTGGAAATTGTAAATTCTGCCAGACAAACAGTACAAAAGTAACTCCAGCATACACTTCCTGCCCCCCACCCTGGGAACAGTTTTTAAATAGAGATGAGCTCTAAATTGTACCAGATATTTATGAAATAATATGGCCAGAGAATAGCTTTAAATTTTTTTTTTAACCACTGTGCTCAGATTTTTCATCACAAAGAAGCCCAAGAAATAGATCAAATGAAAGGACTACAAAAGTAACGTACATTTTCATTAAACCTGGAGAACACAATATCTGCTTTATCTCTGCATATATTTCTATATTAGGTTTTGATTGCTTGATGGTATTCATAACGATTTGCAATTCTAATATCATTTTGTTTGGAATGAGAATCTGTAGCTATTTCAAGGGGTGAAGGGCTAATTCGTGTGCTATTTATTGCAACTTGGAGTGCACCAAAATATGAAGGACTAATCTTGCTCCAGCTGTATTATACACATTACCCAGCAGAGCTACTGAAAGCATTGCTTTTGAATTATTGACAAGTCTTGTGATAGCACCTGTTATTCATATTGTAGGGAAACCCACACCACCAAATTAATCTCACTGGCTTTAGAAGACTATTTTAATAATTGTGTTAATAGAAGCCTGGCAGAACACATGCATGATTGGTCAGCTCTTTCCTTGATCTCCCTGGAAATTAAAGTGGGCAGTACTGGCCTGAAGGAAATCTTCCTTTCGGTTGTAATAGAATGAGGTAAGGTCTGAGGCACACAGCTCATTGCAGAACAGACAAGAGAAAGCATGGATGCTCTCCAAATTCCACAGCTGAACTCCCTTGCTGTCATGTTTCTCTGACATCTGATAAAAAACTTGCTGGTTGATTTCACCCATCTTACAAGTGCTTTTCTTTCCACCTAAAATCTGAACTGCTGTCCTATTTGGCCTTTCCCTCCTGTAGAAACCTACAACAGTCACATCTTTGTATGGATGATCAACTTATCTGAGCTCACAGAACAAGCCTATAGCGGTTTATTGGATTGTCTGACATTCAGAATTGACTTGGAATATCTTTACTTGTGGAGATATAGAATCGTCTCTCTAGTGCAAATGCCTGCTGATAAAATGAGAGCAATATGAGTATTTGAAGTAACTTCTAGATTAGAGGGATGCAATCATTTTGTTAATGAATACAAGGAAGCCAAAATTAAAATATTGTATATCAAAAGAAATACATTAATTCAAATTCACTTCAATACATATAATCATAGAATGGTTTAGGTTGGAAGGGACCTCAAAGATCATCCAGTTCCAAACCCCTGCCATAGGCAGGGACACCTCCCACTAGAACAGGTTGCTCAAGGCCTCATCCAACCTGGCCTTGAGCACCTTCAGGGAAGGAGCAAGCACAACCTCCCTGGGCAACCTGTTCCAGTGTCTCACCACCCTCACTGTATTTGATAAACTTATTTATCCTTGTATAGAAGATTTGCAAAATGAGGTTGTCTACATTCCTGCAATATGTACACACAATTAAACAACACATGTCAGCTAGACATAAAAATATTATAGCAATGAAAACCTACAAAATGATACTTGCTTAAAAGTTTCATTGGCTTTCAACAGAATAAAAAGAAAAAACAAACAAAAAATCCAACCCAAAACACACAACATAAAACCCCCCAAAAATCCAACCACAAAACCAGCCTCCAAACCCAAACCAGAACTACTTTTGCAATGCATACAAGCAAAGTTTGCAATACAATTCAGTAAATTTTACTATCTTTTATTATCTCATTATGCAGAAATATAAGCTAGAAAGAGAACCACATGAGCACTATGTAGACAAGACTAAATATAAAATATTAATCGGGGAAATTTATAAATGTTCTCAAACTGTAGAAAAGGGAAGTTTCTTTTAACTACATCTAAAGGCATATTAACCAATTCTGCCTGATTTAGTTCCTCATGTCTCAGCCAAATAGTTTAAAATTTTTAGATAAAATTTCAAAGACTGAGACTGTATTAAACACAAATAGCCACCTGTCAAACTTTTCATAATGAGAGTTCCCTAAAGGTTTTTTTGCAACGTCTTGATCTTCTATATTTGTGAAGGCAAAATGGCAATAAAACTATCTTCTAAAAATACACAAAAAACACCTTTCCCGTTATGACAGTCACCTAGGATCTCAGCACAGATTTTGACTGTGGGGTGTTCTTTAGTTTCTCCAAAACACTGTAATAGCTGGGTCTGATCTCTGCACTTAACATCATGCTGAGCTCTGCTGAAGCCATGCTGCAGGTGTATGCAGCTGAAGGAAGGGTGAGCTAAAGGCTCCTGTCTGTCACAGGACAGGAAGATAGACTCTAAAGAAAGGGCTCTTCAAAAGGTGGTTAAAGCACCTCAACTCACAAGGAAATTCTTCATATTTGTGTTTGATGAAGGACAGAAAAGAAAAATCAATACTGGGAATGTGTGAAAGAGAATAAATCATAGAGGTGCAATGGAGCAGTAGATAAACATGCAGTCTGACAGTCTGCTTGGGGACATCAGGCTGCAATTCTGAAAGAGGCTTTCAGCATAGCAGTTCATTTTACTTAGGAAGTGAATAGACCTAAAATCAACGCACCTCTCAGAGGTATGTCTTCTACGTAATATCATTACATATGCCTAAGTTATGATATAAGCATCTAAACACGGCACACTCAGCCTGCTTCTGTTGTCACACGGTGCTTGGAGCTGTGGACAAGTCCTTCTGCAAGCTGTCTGAGGTCACTATTAAAAAATGGACTTTCCCCAATGAGATGTGTGACACTCTGTATTCTGAAAAGAATTCATAACCCAGCCTGGGGGTAGCTGAAGCTGCAAGATGATTTTCAAATTCTCCCTTGCAAAGCTGTGACTTGCATTTCAATGCATGTATATCATCATGGTGATGTAACTGCAGTCTTCTAACAGAAGCTGTGTATATAGGCAAAAGTTTATCACTATCAATGTCCTGAATGATTTCTAAAGAAAACCAGAGAATTTAATGAACTGTTTTCTTGCATGGTTTTCCTTTCTGCTTGTTTCACTTAAGGTAATTTTGACCATTCCTCTCACACAACTACTATGTGATTTTTTTTTTTTTACCCTGCCCCACTTGGCTCAGACTATGTGGTACAACACTCATTTGTGTCAACTCTTCAAACAAGTTCTAGCTGAACAGTGAGAGGAATAGCACAGATAGCAGAGTTTTTCTTTGCACTTCCTGTCTCAGCTGACTCTTCACAATATCGATCACAATCCTTCTGAAACTGTACAAAAGACTTTAGCACCATTATAAAACATGATGTTACCGTGATGTTAAGTATGAAGTTAGTCTTCAGAGGAGGAAAAAAAGGACTAAAATAGAAGTTTTGGAAACAAACAAGGCTTCTATCGGCTGAGCACCCCACTGTTACAAGTGGTATTCAAAGGCTGATACCGTGAAACTAAAAAAGTGTATATAATCCAGTATTTGGACACTAGATGGCAATGTTAGATTTTGTTTAGTCATGTGATTGAAAATGATTAACTGGGCTCTGCTGAGAGAGGAAACATCTTTCTTTTTGGATTACAAAGCAAGAAAGGACTTTGATCTGGCTAAATAAGAATAATCCATGTAAAATAGTGGAAAATCAGGAAAAAAATTTTTTTGGGAGAATGCAAAATATAGATAATTTGGATACAATCACTGAGTAAAAGATTAAGAAAAAAGAACATATTGTGATAAGGAGAGATAATACATCTTTATAATATGCAAAAAGTCTAGATTCTTACTAAGACTGTCTTTAAACCTATATTACAGAGACTTTAGGCTTGAGCATGTCTAGCTACATAACAGAAAATGTGTGAAAGAAATCATAATTTCTTTTCTTTACCAGTCTAACAGAAACAACAACTTTTTCTCTTTCCTTCAAATAAGGGCAAGGGTCAGGCAAAAGTACTGAGATCAGTTCCATTCCTCCTTCCATGGTTGTTTCACCTGCTCTTGCTGAAATGCACCCTTTTAGTGAATTTAATTTCCTGTACAATGTTCAAAAGATTCTTAAAATTTTAAATGTATGTCTCTCTACATGAGCAATCCTTAAATACAGTAATGACCAGGCAAAATAAGATCTACTGTTCTGGTTATGCCACCTCAAGCAAACACTGTTCTGTGCTGCCCTGGAAGTGTTAAACATTCAACGCCTCATACTCTTGTTGGGAAATTTACACCAATCTCACAGGCAAACAGAGTTCTGAAATGTTTCTATTATTTCAGCAATTGCTTCTGCTTATCATTATATTCAGGGAGAATCCCATTGTTTAAAGAACATCCAAAGGAAAACCACCCAAAAAGCCATTTTCCTTTTCAGCTGCAGTTATTATTTCATAGACTTTGTTAAAGTCACCTGTGCAAAGACAAATCTAATGTACCAACAAACTTAGTATTGTGACTACGTGACATTCCTGATCATTATAGTGATTCTGGTACCCAAGAACACTTTTTAGCAAAAAATGAAAAAAAAAAAAGAAAAAAGAAAAGAAAAGAAAAGCTTAAGTTTAAATAATCTCAGAAAGAGGCCAGAAATTTTATTTACATTTTACCATGAACTTCCCAATTTTCTTGTCTTATGGCTTGCTGCTCTCTAACTTAAGAATCTTAATCAAATCCAATCTGTCTGGTGGGATGCTATGCTGATGCCTTTTCAAAACCATGAGAACAAAAATGCTTGGACGTTAATTTAATTATCTAGTGGAAACACTTTAGGCAGTGTGGTTAAAAAGAGGGAAGCACAGCAGGAGATACAATATGAGTGCAGCACTGAGACCAATCACAACCGTTTTCTACCTGTCTCAGCCAAATCAATCTGTAATTTCTCCTTCCAACAGCTTTGTGATAATTCATATTTTTACTGATTTCCTTTAACTTCAATCATTAAAAGCCCACAACAGGAAGAGAAGTAAACAGAAAAGACAGCCCATATTTTCTTTTTAAATTTCAGGGGATTCAAAATATGACTGATGAACACTAAATGGTCAGAGTAACTTGGGCTTGGAAATGCAAAGAAGTCACAAAGTTTGTAGAGTAATATAGCTCCTATATACTGGCTAAAGAAGACAAACTTGAGAAGTACATTTCTATGAGCAGTTATGAGGTACAACTTTCTCTCATCTGATTACTTGTTATTTATTCCTAGTGCAGTAGTGTCATGCGGTCTTCACTAAGTCAGACTCCCTGGCACAAGAAAGAACAATTCCTGTCCTACAAGAAACAAAAGTGAGCCCAAACAAAGACAGAGGTTCAAGTCCCCTTTTCTCTTATTGACCACTGCTTTTCTTGAAATATCTTTATGTCCAAGACATGGAATAGCCTTTAAACTCTACTTCTCTGAGTTTCTAAAGGTTTCCTCTGCAACTATTGAAGAGCTGCCTTAAGTGGCACAGTGTTAGTGTTCAGGTCTGTAACAAATAGGGCAGATATAGTGCACTACATGGCACTGCATGTTTTTACTTATATTTTGAGATAAAAATTATTAACATGTTAAATACCAATTGATTACCCAAACCATTAATTCAAGATTAAGGAATATTAAAGATGCACATCATGCATAACTGATAATCGCAACAAATCCTAATTTAATAAACTGGTATTTAATTGTATCTTGTTGAATTTAGCAGTTGTCTTAATCATTATTAAAAGCAATTCTAAGATGCAATTTAAATCATTACACAAAACTCTTGCCAGTCTGTTTCAAAATAAAAAATAAAATTATCTGGAGCTCCTATTGATTTTTTTCCCTTCTCCAAGCTGACTATATTAATTTATACAGAACCCTCTGTCTGCCCCAGTAACAATGATTAACCCACATCAGCCAGAGCCAGAAAAGCTGTCCAAAGTGATAGCCAAGACAGACAGGACAATAAAATATAACTACACTACCAACAGCAATAAAAATGATTTGCTTCACTGCACTGATTTCTTTGGTGCCTCACCTGGCCAGCAGCACTGCACTGCTGCAGTTCTATATGGGATTATAAGGAAACCATATGAAAAATGGGCTATGTTCTTACATGACTGTGCAGTGCTCCTACGGGTTGTGTAAAAATGAAATACTGCAAAACGAGGCATGTAACTCACAGAAGTCATCTGTAAGAAAAGGGACAAGAAGCTTGGATTTACAGGTTTGCATCTCAGCCATAAAGGATTGCCAGGCTCAATTATGTTCTGTTGGTTAGATTCAGATAGCAGGAAGCTACCTGAAGCTATCTACCCTGTTGTCTTTTCATCAGAAGACATGGAGAAGAATTTTTCAGGCAATACATACTGCCCCAATACCTGACTGCTTTCTGTTGTCTCTGAAAACAAGAAGGAGGAAAGGATGAGGCTGTATGTAACTCAGGTACATATGCATGACTGAGAGAAGAGCTGGGAAACACTGGCACAGCCCATGAAAGAGAGCCCACCTATCTGATATGGCAGCAGAGGCTGGTCAGTCTAGACTCATATCTCCTATACTTCCAGCAACTTGTTTACAAAGAGGCCTGTTTGTGTTATTTGCCTTAAAGCTTTTTGAACACAGGGTCTACATCTGGATGGGCAGCATTTGGAAATCTATAAACAGGAGAAATGGAGATACAGCGTATTAGTATAAGAGAACGAAACTTCCTTATTATATGGAGTTTTGAAGACAGTGAGATTTTAAAAAGTGGACCACCATCACCAATAACATGACACAAGTTTTTTCAGAACACTGTGGGTGTGTATCAGCACAATGGCAGAGGGCACAGCCATAACATTAACTGCTGAAAAACATGTGTACCTGGGAGGAAAAAAAAGAAATCTTTTACTTGGAATCTGATAGTTCAAAATTTCACTGTTGTGTTTTTTTTTTTTCTATGTAACTAGACTCCTACAAATTGGGAAATGGGTTATGAGACAGTTTTTATCATAGAATTGCCTCAATTACTCCTACTGCTTTTAAACCCCTTGGCCAGAATTGCCTCACAAATCAGTTTTCCAATATTTTGAAACAGTTTCAGGAAAAGGACTGAGAATTATCCTCTGTGAGCCAAGTAATCAGGTATGTAAATACAGAAAAAGACTGGTGCTACCTCAGTGAATCGGTTAGTTCAACAGGAAACATTAGAAGTAAAGACATGCTTTCTGTTTGCTCTCTGCATCTGCTACTTAGACTGCAGAAGATACAGTCTTTGAGTTTCATTCTTTTACAGTTTAAGTGATCTACTTCTATTTTGAGCACTTTTGCTTTTTGCTCTTAGTATACATCTGTCTGCATTAAAGCTCATTTAATACACCAGGGCTCATACTTCAGATTGGAATCCTTTCAAGTCTCCCTTACTGTTTGTTCCACAGACTCTGTTGCTCCAAATTCAGTTTCATCAGCAACTAACTAGTTCACTTTCCCCGTCAGTCATGTATACAGATTAGACATCGTCTGTGTTCAAGGACTAGCCCTTTGGGAGCCCTGCTTAATACTTCTCTCCAATTTAGAAGAGCTTTTCTGACAAGCAATTGCTTGTTCCTTTTCTTTTTTCTTTTTTAAGCTAGTCTTTATCCCCTGTATCCACTCTTATGTTGTCCCTTGGCTAGGTGCAGCTTTCCACTTAAGCAGAAGTCTGTGAAGTGGAACTTTTGCAAAGACTCTTCTTTAAATCCATAAATTAAGCTGTACGCAGTGCACTATGAAGGCCATTCCTGTGTTTTCAAAAGATGCAGCAAGAAAGCTTGGCTTAGCAGAGCCACACTGTTCTGCAATGTTACTTCTGCAGTCACGCTAGCTTAGTTCCTCTGAGGTTAAGATAAAAGATTAATGTTTTATCATGTATTTCTTTCTAACATGTTGAGAGAGATTCTGCTCTAGGTGACATCAAATTATCCATGGAGTAACTTCACAGATTTCAGAGATTTAATGTCTTCTGCACCTTTCCTCTAGCATGGATGTTAGAACTCAACATCTGGTGTTACATATTCTAGCATTTAACACAGCTGCCAACCGATATGCCTGATGACTGGTTCAGGGAGTGAGACTTTTCTTAAATAAAATAAAATCACCAACCAACCAAGGGTCTCCTAGTAATGCCAAGTCCTATGCATGGAACAAAGGCATGACATGTTTGGGATCCATTCTGCAGGGAAGAGTTCAAATTAAGAACTTTACCCTAAGGGCAAGCTACTACCCTTAATGTGTGCCTCCAACTTCTACCAGAATCACTGTAATATGAAGCACGTAGACTTTTAATGAGCCTGCATGCAGCCAACCTTCATGACTTTTTAAAGTCTCTGTAAGGACTCCTATGAATTGTAACCAGAACATATGCCATCTCTTGTTCAGTTGTACATCATCTCTACAGTCTCAGAGAGCACCCTAGTTCTCTGTGAATACCAAGTCTAAATGTACATGTAAAGATGCTGGAAATCGTTCCCAAAACTACCAAACACTGAGCTCACTCTGAACATCTTTACAAGAAACTACCCATGTAGTCACTGCTGTTTTGTATGGAAGTCAATTCATGTGGAAGTAATAACCTAACAAAACCAATGCATCAACATGTGTAAAAGTGTCTTCAGAACAATGTTTCCTTACATTGGGAGGCAATGTAAACTCCTTCCTCCTATCTGAAACCCTAGGAGTACCTTTGGAAAAATCATAGGAGTACATCAGACAGAGAAATATCAGAAGAACATGGATGAAACTGAACTGGAAGTGTAAAACCTCTTCATCCTTCTCTCTCATTTTGGACTTTGTAATCCAGTCACAATCATGCTGCTTTCAACTGACAAAGAGTGGAAACTGGATAGAAGGAGAATAGATCAGATCATATAATCTTATAAAGGGGAAAAAAAAAAGCCACAACCAAGTATAGACCTTTCAAGTGAAAGTATCCTTACTTTAACTGTTGCATAAGAAATCTTTCTCTGTTCCTCTAAAAATTTGCACGAAGAATCCCCTCAAATCCAAGGATTTAGTCCCCCTCAATTTGCATTCAGCAGTTCAATAAGAGAGAAATTACAAATCAGTGTGGTCTCTCTGACATTACCAGGTTCTGGGCCCCTCAGTTCAAGAAGGACAGGGAACTGCTTGAAAGAGCACAGTGCAGAGCCAAAAGATGATGAAGGGAGTGAAACATTTCCCTTATGGGGAAAGGCTGGGGGAGGTGGGTCACTTTAGCTTGGAGAAGAGGATACTGAAGGATGACCTCACTAATGTTTACAAATATGTAAAGGGCATGCAAGAACAGTCTTTAGACAAAATAGATTTGATCTCTGTCAGTATTTCAGAAGCTGTAGGATTTGAGCAAATTCTCACTTCTCTTTCTACAATAGCTACCTATTTCTACTGTGATTTCTTTGCAGAAATTATATGCTTTACGGTGCATAGCACAGTAGGAGTTTTTCATTAGTTAAGCTCTGTAAGTAGGAATTTTAGTAATGATCTGCATGCTCATGTGTTACTGAAATAAAGCAACAGTTTGTCCTAAAAATTTGAGTTAGGAGCTGTATGGGAAGTTGCAAAATGGAGCTTAACACTGAAACTTCATTGGAGAATTTGAAACAAGGACTCTGGCTTCAGAAGAGTTCATGACATTTTGTTTCAGCCTTGAACTTTCTGAAGAGGTTTTACTAATGGCTTTGCATGATATCTGGGGAACCACCATTTCCTGTTGAGTTCATAAGCCACAGCAGAAGCCTCTGGCATGGCTAGAACCCTTAACCTAAGCCAGCCCATCTGGAAAACATGGCGACTGCCTGGCAACCCACCCTTCTCATGTCCTTTTTTATCACAATAACACATATCGACTATTTGGTATTTACAGTAACAGAAGGTGTACTTTCAACTCTTAATTTAAACATACTATAATGAAGGGGATGTTTCAGCCCTAGGCTGGACATCTGTGCTCAGGCCTTATCTCAGCCTCAGGGTGGCATCTGCACATTGTTCCTAATATTCACCAAAGGTACTTAATTTATCCTTACAGAGGTGGGGTTTGTAATGCAGATAGAGGATCTCTTTCACCTCTTCCAGTAAGCTACTGTCTTATCCTTTTATTAGCACTGTTTGCCATCTGTCCATTGACAACAGCTAAGATGTGCCTTCTGCTGGAAGTCTTCATTTGGCCCACTTTATGGATAAAAGGTTTTATTCTAAAATCCTGGATGCAATATAAAATGTAATTACTTCATCAAGCTGATAATCTGAGGTGAAAGGAGACTTCCTGACATGATTTAATAGATACTGGGCTATTCCAGTATCCACAATTTCAGTTTTTCTGACAAACTGTATTTTTGGAAGGAAAAAAATAGGTATTTCCTACATTCAATGATTTGAGCAGATCATATTTTTGTTAGCACCGATAACTGTTTCTATAATTACATATGGATCTATGACAATCCAGCAAAGTATCCACTGCATGTTAAACATACATTTAGTGAGTTGTCTGTTTGTTATTGGCTCAGCCCTTGGCCTTCATCAGCTCCTTTAAAGCCAGTTTCCTATGGTCACTCTCTGTTCTTGCTTAGCTGTAAGATCAGTCATTACAGAGATCAATAGTTATGCAGCATTTAGCTACGCTGCAGAAACCTTGTTGAATCATGAACGTAAGCAGGAGTGACTACTGAAATTTTGCAAGACAGTGTAAGGAAAACCTGTAATATCTTAAAGGATTTTTCCCTATTAGTTCAGAAAATGGTAAGCTCAGAGTACTCATGTTTCACAGCTTTTCAGCTCATGTTCAGGAGTAGTTGAAAACATTGGATATGCTCCTTTATGTCCATCACAGCTCCCTCTTCCCTCATTTCTTAAAGTTGTTGTGACCTGCAATTTTGGTTTTATAAGTATGCTACTTATAAGCACATCCTTGTGTTAAATATATCCCTGAACCTACAACTGTAACATAGAAAATAAATAAGACTTTACTGCATATTTTTATTTAAAAAAGAGATTTCCTTTTGAATATCAGATGCCAACAGGCTCCATAAGACAAAGGAAACCAAGGTATGTCACCAGTACCACAGCCTGAAACTGCCACATCTACTCTTCTGAATCAGGCATGACCAAAGTAAACCTCCATAATGGGATGAAAATGGCATTTAAAAAACTTGTCTAAAAAAATTGTAAAAATTATAAACACTTCTTTTGCTTGAGGTCCATGTACAGCTACTTAACAATTGGAAGAATAACTGCCTGTAGGTTTAGCATGTCTTTATGGAAAATAATCAATACATAATGAGATTTTGCACACAACTTCAGTCAGAACTCTCTTTCTCTCTGCAGTCTCACTCCCCTCTCAGCAATACATATGCTTCCTGCAGGGTTATCATCTATGTATTCCCTAGTGATGCGGTCATGTTTGATTGAATTTTTCAGAATGCTCAGCTATTAAATGACATTTGCTTGGTAGCAGAAGACAAAACACTGTCTTCATGCTGTCAGAATAGGTACTAACAATTGAAGAAGAAAACAAGCTTCAACAAAGATCTGGTCTGCTGAATTTATTTATATCAGACATTAGAAACCTCTGTCCTAAACAATCTGGTGACATATCGTTCAATAGCATCTGCAGAGACTTAAACATGAAGGATAGGGCTAAAGTACGAATGAATTCACTTCTGATCAAAGTGTAATGACATGAAGAAGCACCAAAGCATACATCATTTTCCAATCTCATACTGACATATGTTAACACAGTACCTCTATGGGTTGCAAATTTTAGGAAGGCAAAGGCACCACCTGTGTCATTGTTCCAGACTCCCATCAAAGCAGATGCAGCAGAGTGACTATTTCAAGGCAGACTGCTCAGGAGAGCACGTGGGGCCAAGGATTAACTCTCTGAAACACCAGCCTTTGCTGCCAACAAGCTATGTAGAGTGTGTGGGATGACATATAAAGTTTTTTTTCCACCCTGTGTTTTGTATCTAATTTCATAAACGACCCTAAACACTATTAAATATCCTTCAAATTTGTGATTCATCGAGTGCCTGCAAAGCTCACTACAAAACTGGTTCAAGGCTTACTCGGAAATAATGAATAACTATTGATTTAGTAAGAAGACAGGATTCCAAGGAGCCTGGCTGAATGAATATACTTTGTCAGATAGTCAGAAATCTGTGAGTAAGTGAAATTGTTAATCATGTCTATCTAAGTGAAACTAAACTGCTGTCCATCTCAAGTAAAGAGAAAGCCATCTCCCTTTGGAAATGAAATAGAAACAAAAGTACTATGAAAAATATTTTTAAAATGCTTTAGCTTAAGTAGGTAAAAAACTGCTAATGCACATTTATACTTGAAGAGAGTAGGAAACATTGGCATAAATTGTATCCAAAAGCAGTGACATGCTATAGCTGCAGTAAAAAAAAAACATCTGAGGACTAAAAAGTCCCCATCTGTGACCATGCAATCCTGTAAGAAGTCAGTCACATCTCTGACCCCTGGAAAGACATTAGTGAAAGATGAACATATATTCAAAAGAAAATGGAATATTTGTATTTCTTCCCAGCTGCCTCTGTAGCAGGTAGCAATCACCAGTCCATTTAGGACAAATCATTACTATTAAATTCAGTGACATCTGGTAGAAGAGTAAGCTTGAAGCTAACTAGGGAGAGTAGTCTACAAATGAGGCAGAATGTTTGCATCTTGTTTATTACCAGCAATGGGCACGTGGACTGCCAGATGCCAGCAATAACGCACAGATGCTAAAGTGAAATCTTGTCTTCCTATGCTCTCTGGAGAATATGAAGAAGTTGGTTGTATCCATGAAACAGAGCATCACAAACATTCCCTTTTTCACCAGGCTCCAAAGGATTTAATACAGGAGATGACAGAATCTGTTGTAACATGTATTGTCAAACAAATGAACAAAAATGAAGAAAGAACAAGAACTGCACACTAGACAGCAAACCCCTTAAGATACACATATCATGTCATTGGGACACGAAACACTAATAATATGAAATTTGTATTACCCTTGCAGAAAGCATTTTAATTTACACAGCTGTTGCTCCAGACATGGGATTTGGCTAGCTTTTAAAACATTGGTGTGTCTCATCTGAGAATGTCACACTTAAATTAGGATGCCCTTTGTGGTGGGACAACTCGGGCTCTCCAGTGAAAACATTTCCCTTTATATCTCGTTCCATTGTTGCAAAACAATCACGCCCCCATCCCAGAAAAGTGATTTAGGAACTGCAGTTATTATATAGCAGGAAAACAGTATCAAGGTTCCTATTTTCACTGTTTATTTCTTTCCTTTTCCACTCCACCTTACAGTCTTCCTCTCACTTTGTACTTTCCTGTTTTCAGATTACATGTCCTAAATACGAGCTGCCAGCACTCCAACCTACTAACAGCCCATCTGGTGGGAAGCAGTTGATACAGATACTCAGGTTATCACTACATCCTAACATATACCAGTACTTTATCTAATGTAACTTATTTTCTCTCCACCTAGAAATTACCACAGGCTATATATATTAACAATTACCCTCAGTTGTTAACAAAGTAGCTTTTCACCTGTTCTTAAAGAAATGTTGACTGAGTTGTCCCATGTGCTGGAATTTTAGTAAATCGTCTGGAACCTTGAAAATCAGTTTCTCTCTCTTCAGATGAGAAGCAGTGAGACTTTAGCTTGTGCTATCAATGACTGTAGAAAAAAGCTGCAGCTCTTGAGAACATAAGCTGATTTCTCTCTGGTTTGGAAGCAATGTTGCCTGAACTCTAAGCCAGTCCAGAAAGGCACTAAAAATCAGACCACTAAGCATTCTCTGCATTCTAATCCTGTAAAGGGCAAATTTATCTCTCTTCAGGCACTGAAACTGGCAATGCTATCTTAGGTGCCATCCTTTACTCCAATCAGTGTTTCGTATGTCACCCTCTAATGCAGGTGAAAAAGAAAAGATGTTCTTCTATAGAAGTCCGAATAATCCATAGCACCTCCCCGTGGTAGTTACAGGAATGGGAAGTGGAAAGCAGGAGAGAGTAGGGATTGAAAATCTTTTCTCCCTATATGTTAAAACTCAGTTCAGTGGGACCATAATATGGAGACATATACTCACAATCTCAAAGGATATTAAATCAGTGGAAAAATACAAGGTTTCATAACCACATTTTGATAGGACAAAAGAGAGCAAAATAAGCAACATTTACAAATTAAAAGCAGAATTTAAAGGAGGTCATATATGTAAGGAGGAATATAGGAGTTGGCAGTTCAGATGAGACAAAACATTCAGTATACACTATTATGGGCAATTATTCTCAAAAGACAAATATATATATTGCATGATTAGTATCTTCATACAAGAGTTCATTTGTTTATAACCTAGAATCACCTGTTAGTCACGGCTACAATTTTAAGACTTGAAAACAGTGGAAGGTTAAATACAAAACCTTTAATCTGCAGAAAACTTCAACTTACCTCAGAAAAATTAATTTATAATTTCAGAGGGAAATCTCCATTTTAAGATCGTAATAGTTTAAATAGATCCAAGGATATAATATTAGAGAATAAATCAGCACTTCTTAATTGCTTCAAGCACACATTCTCACAATGCAATGCTCTACCAGGAGAGAGAATGAAATTCACTTGCTGTTGTACAGATGCTATTGTAGACTTAATTTACTATCTGGAGTGGAAGGTTTAATGTAACAGCAGTTTGCCAACAGTCTACTACAGAACGTCAAAAACAAAGGAAGCACTACAACTATTCTCCCACAGTGTACTTGCCTCCCACCTGAGGAGTCAAAATGAAACTTCAACAGAATATGTCATAATATCATCAGACCTGTCACAGTGTGGAGAAAAGCAGAGACTCCAGGCACATTATACGAACCCTAACTTACTTTAGTTTATTAAAATGCACAATTCTGGGATGAGACTATATTTAAGAGCATAGGGACGACTTTTCTCCTGGGTGGCTCATGCATCTCAGAAAACCCACAGATTTTACGAGCTCCCTTACCTACGTTGCAAGCCTTTAATCCAATACTAAACCACAGCTAATATTTTTGTGGCTGAAGCTGAGATGGTGGGAATCTGTTTTAAACTATTACTATAAAAGAGTTTCTTCTGAACTGTACATATTAAGAGTTAGGGATTAGCTGGGAATCCAGAAGGGAGATTCCTTTAAGATAATCAAAACAGCTAGCAGATAAATATTGGGTAAACTGATTTGACAGTATTAACTTGAATCTGCAGACTGGCTGAAACAATAGCCCCAAGAAAAATCAATTTTTTCATTAAGGGTTTGACTCTGAAGTCAGGCAGCATTAAATTAAGAAGTTTAACTTTTTCACATTTATTTAAATTGAGGTGAGACTACTTTTAAAGTCTCAGAAACTACAATTTAGAAGTTCCTGCACAGGTGGCAAATTGCAAGGTGGTATAGTAACATGTACAAATTGCTGTATCAAAGGATGAATACATCATGCAGAATTATAGAAACATCTTCCTCTGAGCATATGGTCTTCAAGCCCCCTTTAGAATCTTGACTCATTACAGAGCAAGAGCTAAACCACCAGAGCAGAAGGTTCTAAAGTTAGGAATTACAGAACATCAGGGGCTGAAAGGGACCTCGAAAGATCATCTAGTCCAACCCTCCTGCCAGAGCAGGATCACCTATACCAGATCACACAGGAATGAGTCCAGAGAGGTTTTGAATACCTCCAGAAAGTGAGATTCCACAACCACCCTGGGCAGTCAGTTCCAGTGTACTGTCACCCTCACAGTGAAAAAACTCCTCCTCATGTGTTGAAAGTCCTGTTTTGCTTACACAGTTATAAAAATGTAGACTAGCTATGTTTTCAACATATGGGTGGAAAAATAAATCAGTTGCTAGACTGACACACCTTTTTTTCCCCTCCAGTTTCTTTGATTTAGGGCTACTACAATCCATTTTGTTTTCTGATATGGAATCCAATTCAGTAGCTATATCTCAAGGACACACAAACGCAGAAGTAAAGGCTTTACAAACTGATTTTTTACGTGCATGTTGACTATTACACCAAAGTCTATAAATCTCTTACTTGAAAGAACAATAGGTCTTATTGATTACAGTTTGATCACACAAGATAAGGCAAGTGGGAATAATAAATCACCTTTATGGATTATTTGCATACATCAAGTAAATGGGATTAAATGCAGGTTTCACATGTTTGCTGATGAATCTGATTTGTATGTAACTAAAGATGTTTCTGAGTATAATATGTTAATGAACTGTCACACAGAATTGGAAAAAAAACATTTTTAGTCATTTTAGATCATCAGTCATGTGTCTCAAGAGCAAACACACTAGCAGTGCAGCACTAGGAAATACTGGCACATAAATCATCTCATCACTGGTCCTAAGAATCAGAGTATTACATTAGCTTAATCAAAAGACTGCATGAGAATGTCACTGAAATTCACTAAATGGAAGTAGATGTACCTGGAAAATTACCCAATCTGCCTTTAATCATGCATGCAACAGCTGTCCTCTGATACTCTCAGGAACTAAACTCTTAAATTACAATGACTTTACAATTTACCAAGATTATCCGCTTCACCCAAGAGAAATCTATAACTTGCTATGAAGAATAGCTCATGACTGGGTTCCCTGGTTTTGAAAATTATGTCAAGATTTTTTCCCCATCAAAGACAGCTGTGGAGGCACTTTCCATTCTGCTGTGAATAGCAGATTGAATAAGCCTCAGAAACAGAAGAAAAACCTGCTTCATACTTCCTAAACCCTGTTCGCATTTTTTCTGGAGCTGTAGGATAAATTCAATTTGCAATAAACATTCAAAGGTGATTAGCTAAAATTCTGAATTTTGGCAAAATGTAGTATTACTTAACAGCAAGTAGCCCTAAATCCACCTTGAATGAACTGCAGTGTTATCCACCCCAGTCTTTCCAAACTCATCTCTAATAAATTAGTGTCCAATCCAATTAGTGTCAGATCTAACAGTGTTTGCTCTCTTGCATTTTTCTCTCCATTCTTTCCTGCCTTCTTTCCTGTTTTTTCATCTTTTGTTCATCTGTTTCATTAAGAGAAAGAAATATATGGTTTTACTAAGCCTGTGGTTTCAGGTGATTAAACAGGGCTTGACCTCTAGTCCCCATAAAATACCAACACAATGCTCAAGAAAAATAAAATAGAGATGAATACCTCAGTTGCATGTTTTCTAAAGCTGCTAGTGTGATTAAGTGAACACTTCACTACTGGTCAAAGGATCCTGCAATATTCTGGTACGTTCTCTAACAATTTTCAGTGCATTAGAGAAAGGATTCTCCCATTTTACAAACAGAAACAGTCACAATCTGCACAAGCAGCTGGATGGCTGAATTTGCTGCTTGTGAATTCACATACTGTTTACTTCACCTACCAGTGGAAAAGAAAAAATCTTGGCTAAAGGAGATCTGGCTGGACAACGAAATTATGTGGTGCAAAAAGATTTTATTTCTACTACATTATAGACTTCAGAAAACAAGGATCTTATTATGGCTAATTAAGGAACTTGAGCATCTTTCCTATGAAGAAAGACTGAAAGAACTGTGGCTGTTTAGTCTTGAGAAGGATTCTTATCAATGTCTATAAATACCTGAGGGTTCAGTGTCAGGATGAAGGTGGCCATCTCTTTTTGCTGGTACCCAGTGATAGGACAAGGGACAAAGTGTACAAGCTGGAACACAGGAGGTTCCACCTCAACGTGAGGAGGTGAAACGTCCTCTTCACTGTGAGGGTGATGGAGCACTGGAACAGGCTACCCAGAGAGGTTGTGAACTCTCCTTCTCTGGACACTTTCAAAACCTGCCTTTCTGATGCCTAACATTATATGATTCTATGGCAAGTCATGTCCTCACCCTCTGAGAGACTTGAAGTTATACAGGAAACAGAGCACAAGTGGGAAGGGCATTTTGCAAGGCAGGAAGAGAGAAAAAATTGGCATCCACTTGTTGCATCCCACTCCCACCGAAACATTGAATATATGGCAAAAGGAAATATATGTATGTAGAGATACTCAGAAAAATCAAGCAAGTTCTAAGGTAAATCACATAATTTCTTGACTCTAACAAGAATCTCTCAGACCCTTTGGAGTACTGTTCAAGTTGAAACATGACTTGGTGAAAACATTGCAAAAGTAAGTGTGAAAGCCAAAACATCATAAGTGAACTCAGATCTTCAATGTTTAAAAGGAACACCATGTTCAGTAACTCTTAACCAATTACAGCCAATTTCCTTCCTAGGTAGTAATGACTGTCGAAACTCCCCATCTCCTGTATCATTAAAATTCAAAGCAAGTGTGATAGAGCGTTGGTACATTAGATGATTATAGGGAAGAGCTTGCAATCCCTGAATATCAACTATTTCAAATCAATACCAAAAGTAGAAGGAAATAATAGAAACTGTTGAAATTTACCCAGTGAGAACTACTTTATATTGTTTAGCAAAATGAATCCTGATACATGTTCAGTAAGGCTTCAGGTAAGAGTTGAAGGTCTCCAACTTCTTTTTTAAACAATGTTAACATACTGTCAAGCTTCAAAACAAAATGCATTCGTTCTCTATTGTTTGTAATGAAAACAGCTGTAAAGCTTTGGAACAGAGGTAGCTGAAAGCCTATGACAAAGAAATTCAGATCTGGTAAAAGTAAACAAATTAGATTATTTAAGAGATCTGAGTTTGTGGTTTGGTGGCGGGTGGAGGGGTTTTTTTTGTTTGTTTGTTTTTTTGGGTTTTTTTTGTGTGTGCGTGTTTCTTTGTTTGTTTGTTTTTCTCTCTAAAATGTGCAACAGGAAGCCTGCACTGCCATTTTAAAAACTGACAGGAGAAGCAGTCATGGTGTGTTGGAAGAAATAAATTTATTTTCAGAGGGATCGCTGAAAAGACAGGCTGGTCCCCTAACGCCGCAACAGCTCCACATGGGAACATATGCAGAGGAGAGGCACCATCATATTGACCAAGCACTACAAGTTTTGGTTACAGCTCAAAGCAAATGCACACATTGGACCACTACCCATTCACTCAATCGAAAAGAGCACACTGTAAATTTCAATGCAAGAATTCAAAGCAATTTTCCCTCTGGATGTCTACCAACAAATTCTCATTATGTATCAAGGCTGACAGGCAAAGCTTTGCAACATCCTAGATAATTATCTGAACTTTCCCCTCAACAACTCAAATAAATAATGACTCCCTACTCATGTTGCAGTTCTTCTCTCCCATTTATTTTCTCTTCATTTGACAACAGAGAACATTTTGATGGTTGTTTTTTCTTTTTGGCCTCTGTGTTGAAAAGTGCAACAAAATATGGAAAATACAAATGCACACCAGCAGATGACAGCCTGCCATGGCTGCAAATTACATGAGGAAAATGCTGTTCCTTATGGGTCTCCTGAAAGCATTTGACATATTGTTGATATCTTGAAAAACAGCAAGAAATGATTGTGAGCAACGATAATAAAGCATTTCCCTGTGATCTTGTTTTCTCTGGAGAAGATGACATTACTGAATGGACTTCTTGTCTCTCTAGACATCACATTTGCCTGAAGCACCGCAACAGTGAATTAACAAACCTCACACTATCATCTCTGGTATGATAAGAAGTCACTGCTGAAAGCATGCTGTCATACCTGCAGCCTTCTGGAAGGAAAAGAAAACTCCAGAGGAAGCAGCGTCTCTTCCTGTTACTGAAGGTGTGAAGAACATTAATGTCTACTATTAATTAAATAAGGACAAATGGAATTTCTAGCCAAAGACTGTTTGCAGGCCCCACTTTCATTACAAGAATAGGCCATTAGAATGAAATGAGTTTATACATCAACAAGGTGCAATGTTAAGAGGAAGGACAGTGTGTGTGCAGGTCAGGCTCTTCAAATGATTCTTGAGAAGCCATTTGCTTCAAACAAAACACATTTGTGCAAACACTGACATCAAGATAAGCTTGTCAGCTCTTTCTTATTGCCATGACTTAAGTGCTGAATTTGAACCAGGTACATTTGTAGAAGATCACAAAAAGGCATCAGAAGAGAGTTTGAGTAGCATCAAAGCATCAGCTCTGTCAAATGCAGCAGGAGACCTGCACTGAAATAAGTAAAAAAAGCCAGAGCAAGTGTGAGAATGTCATCATAAGTACGCTAGAAGCAGTGGTTAATTAGATGATAAGGAAAATGTGTTAATACAGGAAAAATAATGAGCGCATTTGACAAAGAAGAATATTAGGGAGAATATCAAAGGTTACCAGAGGGGCAAATGCAATTTCCAGTCTTAAACATATCTAAGTTTGGGGTATTTTTAATATAAGTTCCTATGCTTTAAGGCATTTTTCTTTTTACTCTTTAGTTAAAATGCTGACAAGAAAAATGCTCACAATGATAATCCTTAGTAAAAAATTTCAGTATATTCCTGGAGATAAAGTTTCTTAAGGAGGTGGAAAGTTCTGTCCTTGGTGCATACTGCTTTGTGACTACAAAAGAAAAATAAGTGTAGATAACCATTTCTCAAAGATTTTCTGGTCATGCTTCCAATACCCATCTTTTGTCCACATTTACTGGAAGAATGAGAGTAATCTGAAAACAACCTTCTGATATAAGTAATTTTTTATCATGTGAAATCATACTGAGCTCAGAATCTACAAGAAGCAAGACAAATGTCTCACAGGGAGATACAAGTCTTAAATATAGAGAATTATCAATAAGAGTAGGGGGGCGAAAAAAGGTAAGGAAAAAAATTCCCATGTTTACTTAAGAAGAAAATAGAGCTGGGTCATTTCAGAATAGGATTGTGAAAGAAGTTTAACGTGTGTCCAAAAGCCCTTGAATGTCAATGAGATTTGGGAATCTATATCTGTGGAAATTCCCAACTTATAAAACATTGGCTAAAAGTCATGATGATCAGGCTGAATTAGATGTCTTTTGCTTTGATCTTTTGGGTCATCCCAAACACCCCAAATTGAAGCCAAATATGTGGCTTGGGAACCTGTAACAAGAAAAAACAGTCTATAAATCCCTGCAAAGAGATTAGTAAAGCCGTCTGTACTTGGCTGTAATCAGAGACAGAAAATGCAAAGCCATGATATGAATTACACAGACCAATGGCTTTGGTTAGAGAGAGAAAAATAACCCTTGGATGTTATGAAGGTGTTTCAGCTAGTGTGCTCTTTGAAGTTAAATGAAAATCAAAAACTGCTCATTGAAAACTCTGCAGCATACCAAAATCAAGTTACTTCAAACTTGGCCATGCCTTTGTTTTTTGGCTACAAGGTCTTTGTCCATTGACATAATGTAAATCTCAACAGTGTGCTGTCAGAAAAGGAACACAGAACTAAACCAGCACCTCATTATCACACCCACGTAATTACCCACCAAGCTTTTCCAAAGCACCTGTTTGCCCTCCTGTACAAGCCAGCATCACAACTAGCCTGAGCAGTGTGCTCTGCTCAAAGCTCTCTCAACACTGAAAATGTTGTTGTTGAAAAGCACTTGTCAAATCCTTGCTAGTATTTCATCTTCTCCTTTCAGAAGAGTGAAATATGACCTTATTTTCTTATGCCTTGCACATCCTCCCCGTAAACTGTACTAAAATAAAAGAAATCATTAAAAAATCCAATTTTTACCTCTGTGCTTCTTGCATTTTGATATAATACAGAACTAATAGTGACATGAATATTTAACTAAAAGTACTTTTTAAAGTGCATTATAAAATTACACACTGTCCAAGAAAGAGCTTTAACTACAAAACATCTCAACAATACAATGTAGAAGTGAATTAACAAATTGAAAACTAAGACCATGGTTTCATCTGCTTCAGTTATTGTTGCCTAATCATGAAAAACAAAAGAAACACACCCAAAAGACTCCCCAACCTCAAGAAACTAACCAACCAAAATATCAAATAAAACCTCAAACCTCAGAAACTCCCAACCTTCTGCCCCCAAATCCAAGCCACAGATTCCCACGTTTCAGGACCAGTTGCTTTAAAAAAACCTGCAAGTGCTCCATAAGCACAGTAACTACATTCAAATACCCTTACTATGTTAAAAAATATTTATTTTATGGTTACCCATCTGTTTCAGAAAAGTCCATTATGGAGTAGTGTGCTACTCAACATGCATAGAGTAGCAGCATAAACTGAATATTTGCTTAGAATCTACATCAGGGCTTAAGCCTACAAATGTTTAATTCATTTCGCGCTCAAGGTGTGTTGAGATAAATGACTGCTGGATTTGTAACCATCCATTATATGGCTCAGTGGAAATTTCCTTTTCTAGAGAAGAGCCCTTAAAACCACTAGGGGACTGAAAGAGTAGGGACAGCACTATGAGAGGCTTTATGTTTCTGTATTTTAGAGAGGGAGAGCTCAAATCACTCTTCAGGGACAGAGTCAGCCAGTTACTTCCAAACACTAATGTGTATGCCTAATAATATCACCACTGCAGCTCTGCGTATACCCAGATTTGTTTGTTTTACTCATCTGCAGGATAAACAAAACAAACACCCCCAACCCCAATCAAGACCAAATGGTCATAGCAGGTGGACCTTCTGTGCCTTCTGTGACATTTATCTGAAAAAAAGGAAAAGTTTTCACAGCGTGTCTGTGGCCAGCCTGCCTACTAAATTTGTCTTCAGTTCAACGGTTGCCCATTCAGTGTCCTGTAATATTTGTAAGCAGCAAGGAATGGCTTGTCAGCAGATCACTGGCTGCATCACTCAGTGGTGGCTAGTAACAGTGAAAACACAGAATAGGACTGATGTGAAAATTCCCTCAGAAAAGGAAATTCAGCCCAAGACGAGCTCTCCATAAAGCTCACTGCTAGAGAAAAATTCTCAGTGTAAGGAAGGCTGTGAAAAGCTCATTAGCTAAGCTGAACACAGCATCAGCACTTGGAGGCATTCACTACTGATCTCCAACCACTTTCTAATCACCGAAGCTTCACACATTCTGCACATGGGAAGCCCATTTAAATTCCACCGAGAGCCAGGCCAGGAATCAGATATCACACTTGACTATGAAGCTATCTCACTTTACAGGCAGCATTTAGTTTTTCGACAAGGTGAACACAAGATTAATGAAGATAAGTGTTACAGGTGAATCCAGGCCCTGACCCAGCAAACTGCCTCTGTTTATGTCTCTGTTTTTCCACTCAGATCATTAAGCAGGGCAAGGGGCATCTTCCAACTAGCATTTCCTAATCTAAACATTTCAGGAGTTCTTAGAGGTTACTGAACTTACCACCTTGGCTCCACCTCCAACACTGGGAAACCTATAAATAGAAAGTTCACCAAGCAGTGCAAAATTCAATGAACACTGCTGTTCCCTGAAACAGTTCATAGTCTGAAATTACATAAGTGATCTGAATTGAGTGAGAACTACAACCCTTGGGAGCAGGTTTCAACAGCGCTAATGAGAGCACATTGAGTTCCTTCTATCTAGAAACTGTCACTGTTTGCAGTAATATTTAGAGCACATCTTGATGCTGACTCACAGATGCCAAACACATTATATCACCTTTCAGTGGTTCTGTTTAGGGAGCTATAAAGTTTAGCATCTGGTTCCCATTCAGGAATTTACTTATATAGAACACCTACTTATATTCTATACACAGGAAGTTGAACTGTAAACTCACAAGGGACTGATGACTAAATTGAGCATTAATGCAGATACAGAAAGAACATTATCATTCATATACATATATATATACACACACACAATATTGGAGGGAAAAAGCTGCAGCCATATGGAGGGGATTCAAGACATAGTTTTTGCAAACCAGAACTTTCAAGTTGCTAAATTTTCCAGGACCGTCACAGTGAAGATATATCACTTATTCCTAAATCAGTCACAAGTTTTTAAGGTGACCTTCCAAGTTTTAATGAAATAAGTTTGAAATATTTTGAAATACTTTGAAATTAGCACACACTTGCAAAGGTTCATAGAGCAAGTAGAAAAGTGAAGCTGTGATTCTCACCAAAAGAGTAGAGCTTCATAAAAAGTATTTAAAAACAGACACCACCAATAATGCTCAAGTACAGGCCCTGATGGGTAGGAAGCAATGTTTCCCATTTCTCATCACTGTGTCTTGAAAGCTACATAACTAGGTAGGTTCTGGTTCATCAAATTGTATAGTTTATTATAATAAACTATACAACACAGAGTGTGCAATATTACACCCATAAAAGTAATAATAATTTTTAAAAATAGAATGCTAAAAATGACACTTTGCTATGCTTCATTTCCCTGTGCTCAAAAGTTCTCCTCCCTGTCAATTTGTATTTAATTTTGCTGAAGACTAATGCATTTGCAGGCTAGTGGCTTGTGCCACGTGGATGTTTGGGAACCTATCCTTCAGACTGTGAGGCAAAAGCTGGTTGTTTCTAGCATTGTTTCAAACCAGATCCCACAAATCCCAGCTCTGGGGCTGACTCTCCCTCACGTCAAAGCTACACTCCAGAGATTAAGTCTGTTATACTTTGCATATTTGTAACTGAAAGTATGCTGATTTCAACTGTGCATCTTGGAATAGACTTAAAGGTTTGTTTTCATTTTCCCTGCTCTCTCCTACAGCAGTTATGTGATGGATATTTCAGGCATTTGCCACCAGAGGGAGATGACAAAATTCCATAAATGAAAAAAGACAGGAATTGACTAAGACAGATAAAAATTGTTTTTTTTCCCTCTAGATGGCTGGAAACCAACTACATTTCACAGTACAAACTAAGCTCAGTGTGCATGCCATATTTGATGAACATTAAATTTAATTTACTATTTTTTCCTCCAGTAGAGCAAGAAGGAAAAGGAAGAAAGGATTTTCCTATTATAGAGCATTATCAAAATGTTACTTTTTAACCATGAGCATTGATTCATTGTCCCTTTTACAAAAGTTAGGTTTTTATTAACAGAAATTGAGGAGTTGCTTTACCTCATCTATAGAAATTAGAAATGGAACACTTCCTGAAAAATCTTTCAAAGACTTGTTAGCAAAGCCAGAAATACTCAGTGGCAGAAGAAGTCATAGGAGTCCTTATCCCACTTTGAAGGGGGCAGTGACCATGAGCACTGGCAATGGTGGGATTCAGTCCCAATATAAGTAAAGCTCTGACCTGATTTGAGGGATACTCTGAAGACAGAAGACCCCACAACCACACAGGACTGCTGACAAAAAGAACCAGATATATACATTCTCCAAAACCAAAGTTCATTGGAATAATCTAGGATAAACTAAACAAAAAAGCTGATCTACACTGAGCTCACAAGGTTTTCAGCCTGGCTTGAAAAATCAAAAGAGAAAAAACCAATAATTGTGGGATTAAGAGAAAAAAAAAAAAAGTAACTTTTGATGGCAAGGTGCAGCTGCCATCTTCTTTGTGAAAAAAGTCTCCAAGTTTGAATCATCTTTTGGACAGGAGCATGAAGATATTAATTAGATTGGTTTACATTTAGCACAAGGCTCGCACACAATCCCCCCCCTTCCATTAGATCTTTAACATTTTTCTTGTACAAAGACTCAAATCCCATAATCAGATCACTCAATTTGAGGGATGCATTCTGTATAGAATTTTGAAAAGTATCTTTCTGAAAAAGTTCATAGAGAAATATGACAGTGGGAGAAAGAAGTCCATACTATTCCAAGACATTTCTTTAGCCTCTCTCTCCCCAGATGTAGGAGTTCTTTTCAATACAACTCTCACGTAGCAAGAGATTATGTCTGTAACTGCTGTCTTTTCATACTATGGTCTCACATCTTTCCCAGGTAACTAATGCCCCTGGTTGCGTTTGGAAGTTTCTGAACTTGAGTAATACCTAACTGATGTCCAGAGCAAGTGGCTGCAGGGGAATCCACATGGGCTGGTTGCTGCTTATTACTGAGTACACCTGCAGCCCTCGTTGTAAGGCTTAGTGGACCTCAAGGCTTATCACATGGAAGGTATTCTGTGTTATAGGGACAGAGGGACCCTGCCCATAGGACTGGTCCTCTTAGCCACCCAAAGCATACACTCTAAAGCAGAAACAACACTGAAGGAGCAAGGAAAGTCAAACTAGGAAACAGAGGTTGTTTCCCTGGTTTCCATACTGCATCTCATATTTTTAGTATTCAAAACTGACAGAGAAGGATTAGTGTCACCTGAGAGAGAAATTGAAAGAGGCATTTGGGAGAAAAAAACCAAACAAACAAACAAAAAACCACCAAAAAACCCCAAACCTTAGTTTGTGCAGACAGGGTTAGTGAGGCCAGCCAGCAGAATCACAACTAACTTCTCAGAGCTGTACTGAGCAAACCCTCCACATGTCCAGCCTTCAAATTAATTAGATGAACCCTTCCCAACTAGAATTTTCCTACTGACTTAAAAAACTAACTGGCTCCTCTAATGGACAGTTCTAGTGCACTTTGCAGTTTGAGGTAGAACGTGTTCTAGGATTCCGGGTAGGTCTTTTTAGGCAGAGCGAAACACCAGCCAGTGCAGTACTTTTGTAGCCTACCTTACTTCTACAATATGCAGCACTGGTCCCAGTGAAAGGCAGACTGTCAGACTGAAGGGCTGACTGCTCCATTATCTTTTTCAATTTTTTTTATAAGTGGAGTCAGATTTTAACAGAATCACCATTTAATTAGCTCCACATAGTAGTTTCCCTGCAATAACATCAATAGAAATAGAAAACAATGAAATGGATAGTTTGAACCCCATGAAACAACCAAGTCTGTTAATGAAGGCAGTGTTCTTCAGAATTTATCCCTTTCACTTTCAAATTATTTCTTTTCCTTCAAGAGACACAACTCAAAACCTCTCCGCTTACAATAAATACTAACCAAAATTTTGCTGCTGCCAAATACAGTTTTTGCCTGAGCATCTAGACTGAAAACACATTTTATATGCTACCAGAAATGCAATCACCTGTTTTGAAGTCCCTACTATGACCCAGGATTCTTACTGTCTAGATTATTGATCCTATTTTGGATTCACCTGGAAAAATTTCTCTCTAACTTTGAGGAACTGAAACACATTATGAGCTGCAGTTTGCCTTTCAGAGTGTCACTAAATTCTCCAACTCTAAGAAAGGAGCATTCCTAACATTCTTGGCTTTAAAAATAAGCTCTAGTAACACACACATGAAGTTTGTGTCACACTTGACTTGCAACACTGTGCTGTAGGAATATTTGGGAAAGATTTTTAAAAAACCAAACTCCCTCCCAAACCCCCCCCCCAAAAAAAACCCAACCCTATTCTCCAAATGATTGGTTCCTACAAGAAGCTGAGATTTCTTTTGGTCTGTGCTTAAAACTCCCTAAGACTCCAATTCTTTTAAGGAAAACACAGTTTGGAGAATGGTTATTGTAAGAGAGGTTACCATATCTCTATTTTCACACTGGGCACCCCCAGAATTTAAATAAAAGCAAAATTTAACCTACCACTGACACTTATTTTCCTTCCTAGAACAAGACTGTTGTTTCAGTGAAGGAAAATTAAGTGATAGAAAAACAATTAATCCTGCTAATTCCTCTCCTATTACAGACCTTGCTTAGCAGAGAAGCAGAATAGTATTTGAACAACAGAGAGTTGAACGAAGGAGGACTGTTGAGGTCACACCAAACAAACAAAGGTTCTGGATCCCCTGTCTGGAGGATCAGTTCTGCCCAAAGCAGCCTCACCTCTCACTCTCCCTGTTCTCACTGTGTCTCACCTGGCCACCAGGCTGCCTAAGGGAGGAACTGTCAACAGAGGCAGTTCAGAGCAAAGGTTCACCTCCTGCTCCAGGGCTACATTTCTAATTAAGTGCTGTTCACGATCAGCAGGCAGAAAGTTTCCAACAATACCTTCTATTCTGCTCTATGACTTCCACTAAAATACTGCTTGCTAACAATCAGAGTGCTAATCATGACTTCATTAATACATTTTTCCCATATAAGATCAAACTATGGGAACAGGAACAAGAGAGGGAACACAATTAAACTTTTGAATAAATCCATGGTTGTCTACTTCAAGGAAAAACTGAAATCTGTTAATGACTTGCAACTCCATGCTGTGGATAGGGAATAAACTGTAAACTTTTGAATAACTATATAGCAACTGAGAAGAAAGAAAAAAAAAAAGTTGGCTGTTTTTATCTCTATAGCCAAACACCTAGTCATAATCTACCTTTTGATTTATTCTGACCTTGAAACCTGCCTTCTGATGAAGAATCCAAGTAATTTTTTAGTAAGCTGAGGTTGCAATTAAAAAAAAAAAAGAAGTATGATTGCTTGCACTACAGAGCATTTATTCAAACAATTCAAGTATTTGTTTCAAAAAATGAACTGCACTCTGGCTATTTATTACATCAACTAATTAGTCATCACATCACATTCCCTTAATTACCAGTTGTCCATTTTCAACAGTTTAGTTTGAATTAATTACCAGAATTCTCATTAAACTGTGGCTGTCGCATCAAACATCACATTAAAAAATACAGAGCAGGAGGAACAAGACTGTCACTGGATGTTAGCAGACTTGCTTTGGGGACACCTTTGCCTTTGCAGCACAGAGTGGGCGAAGTGCAAGTCAGAAGCTCTGTCACATGAAGTAGATCCTTCTGTAGCTTCTGATAGCTGTGGATTTTCTCTTGCACTTTTAAACCTTTTATATCTTAACCTATATGAAGCAACTTTCCTCTCACTAAAATGCGGGAATTTGTGGCCTGTGAGCAAGTTAATAATGTTATAAGTAGAAGACTTTTAAACAAGTGCAAGTCAGTCACAGGTGATAAAGAGTTACTTACGTATTTATCATTGCAAAGTAAGCAATATGTGGAAGGATGTGAGCTATTAGAGGTACTTGGATATTTCTCATTTTTTTAAAAGCTTCTGAGAAATATTCAGACAGAAACAATTAACAAGGGAAAATAAGCTGCTATTTCTAAGCTGAAATAATAAAAACTGAAGACGATGTAATTTGATATAGACCCAACCTCAATGATAAATTTCAATTTCAAATACTTTGCAATTTCACTTAAAAGGTACTCTGATGACACGGCAAAAAGATTTTTTTAAACCTACCAAGTATCAGTTAAGATCATGTATGTTTACACAAACTTGTTGTTTGGGTTTTTTTTCCTTTAATTTGTGAACATTTTCTGCCCTGTTTCAGCATGATGAAAATATTTCACTTTGTGATACTAACCCAGCTAGTCTCAAAGTAACTCCTAGGTGATGAGCACTGCCCCAAATCTCCTCCCTTGTTCAAGGAGACAAAACTGAAAAGAAAAATTGTTCTGGCAAGGTGAGCTGCTGAAACAGCTTGAGGCAGTGGCGGCTGTTCAAAAGAACACAGTTGTATTCGTTGCTGCTCCCTGCCAAAGATACAGGAAAAGTAAAGAAAGCTAACAGGACAGAACAAATTAGTAGATGGAAACAAACAGACCTACCCTGGTCCTCTGAACACTCTTTAGCTTTTCTTGGCAGTACTTTTAAAATTAAATATACAGAAGGCAACCAAGCATGATAATAAGAAGCACTGATAGACATTGTTGTGGGAAGAAAAGACACAGGAAATACAAGTTTGATTTGGATATTCTCAGTATGCAAACTTGAATAAAGCAGCACTAGAAATATGGAACAGGCCAGATTTACTTATTAATTATTAATCACTGAAATTGAATGTTAACATGCACACTGAAAGTATGACTTTCACAATGGTATTTACAAAAAAACCAAAACAATCTCTCTGAAAGTACAAACAAAAAGAGCTTAAAAATGCTATATATAATAATCTACTCTTTGTGTTGTCCAAATCTTTAAAAGGTGTCTATTTTTTAATTCTAGTTGAAAGTCATCAGGTTTTTAATTTACTAGATCCAGTATCAGTAGCAGCTAAAAAAAAATAAATATGTAGGAAGCAATTCAAAACAAATGTAATGAGCTACAGTCTCTGAAAGGGTAATGAAATTGAGAATCCAATTACTTACAAAGTTATTTTCATGTCAGAAGTCTAACCCCATGTAGTTTACATCTTTCTATCTCACATATACATAAAGAACTACAATATCCTTTTAATAAACCTTGTTTTGGTATAGCATAATCAAATAATAATAAGAACGGTCTTCAAATTTGGGTCAACGCTTAATCTGTGAAGCGTGGACAATCATTTCACTTCCATACAGTAATACAGGAGAAAACCCCAGAGATCATCATGTACCTGAAAACTTCAGTGATCTGACTGAAACTGTAGCTTTGATATCTACTACACAAACTCTAAGCTTTGGCACTACTGGTATAACAGTGTCATATAAGCCAGCGTCTACAGCAAACTGCATCAAACTATAGACAACTACCAGGAACCTGATGGCAGAACGAAGCTCCTGGGGAAAGCAAAGGCCAGCTTACTGGTGAAAGAAAGTGGAAATGGAAGCCAAGAATCTGAACTTTCAGATCAGGATTTATTAGACAGTTCACTTTCAAATCCACTTTAAGGTCAAATCAACTGCCAGTGAAACCTGTAAGCTTACATACTCTGAAAAAAATTTGTCACAGCTATAGCTTGGCTCTGAATCTTTCTGCAGTTTGGAAACTCTATAAAGTCATACTATAGTTTCCTGCTTAATTTATCTTTATTTTAATAAGCAAACACACTTTTTTTTTTTTTTTTTTAATAACAGCAACTGCAATAATTAGAACCACAGTTTTTTGTCAATGAACCAATTAAAATCAGTGAGTAAATACAGGATAACTGCATGGTTTCATTTAACTTTGCACTTCTATTGAAATCCACTGCCCTGCCTCTTTCAAGAAGACAATTTACACACCAATTTACACTGAAGGTTGCTGAGGAGATTTCATCATCCCTCTAACAGACTCGCCAATTCTGTCAGAGTAAAACATCATCTTTTCATTCTACAAATGTAGAAGAGTACAAAGAGTAACTTGTTCTGTGAAACAATTCTCTAAGACATTCCCAGAATGTCTGGTTTGACAAAACAGTTTGTGCCTGAAGGAGCAGAGGGTAAAAGAATTTCAACCCAGTATTTTTTTTTTAAAGGCAAGTTGAAGAAAGTAGGGTGCTACTTCACATTTATTTTTTATGAAAACAAACCAAAACCCTTCAACTAAACAACAACAGCAAAAAAAAGATCCCCACCTAAAATAAATCACAAAAAGAATGAACCACAAAACAAAAGTATTGTCCACATACTAATCAGAATAAAGGTAAATTACCCACTGACTTCCAGATTCCCTTTTTGTTGTTGGTTGTTCCTCTGAAACATGTAACTAGAGGCAGCAAATGTAACTCTCCTCTTTATAAAGCAAATTCCATTCAGCTACCTCTGTGACATAAAAAAAAAACAAACCTGCATAATTATAGATCAAACAAAGAATCATATTGTGCTAAAATCTGGACAGAAAGCAGTTTCTAGCATTCAGATAGAATTTCTTTGTACAAAGAAACTCACAGCACAGCTCAAAGGGCTTATATAGAGCTCATAAAATTCTTCTGGCATTTTCTGCAAAATTTAAAAAAAACCAAACTTGTGCCTATTTTGGAGGAAGATGAAAAGTGAAAAATTTACTTTTTCAAGTCAACGTGGTTTTGGAAAGAGTCCAGTGGTCCCGGTTTTTTGTCTCCCCTTACTGTCATGACCTCTTTGGAGACTTGTCAAATATAAGAAAAGTCCTCATACTGCTGCTGAAAAACATGGACCTTATCAGAGCTTGGGTGAAAGGCAGTTGAGAGGGTATCAGAGCTAGGGACATGCAGAAAGTCAGGAAGAATAGGCAAGATGCAAGGGTCCTGGCAGAATAAACATAAAAAAAATTATCTGTGTAAATGATGACATGCACATGGCTGCTGAATCAGTGCAGGATGGGGAGTTGCATTTATGAGTGTGGGATTCTACAGTTTGGGTAAATTCTCCCTGAAAGACAACACTTCCTAATGAAGACATGAGATTTGGTCTGGGTTCTAACTTTTCGGAGAGGTTTTCAGCATCAAGATGTACTTCTAAGCATGACATCACTTGGAAATATCTCTCAAAAGAGCACAGTCAACCATTTTTGACATTTCCATGAAGCAGCAGCTAAATTAATGAGAATAAACCTGCTAGCCTGGGCATTTGTAAGCATGAGCCAGACAGATTTTAAAATCCACTACAACTGAAAAATGGAAACACCACTATTAAAACCACATGCATTTAAATGCTTTGGAAGTGTGCCTCAAAATTTAAGTCTCAAAAACTAGAATTCAAGCTAAGTGCCTGAAATAGGTACTGAAATTGCCTCAGTCTTTTTTTCAGGCTAATCATTAGTGTTGATAAGTGTAAAGAAGAATTTTTTTTTTCTTTACTGATCTAGAAGCACACATTTGGAGTTTGTACTCTGAGATCAGTGGAAGACCTCAGATTGTTCAGTCTGGAGAAGACTCTGGGAAGACCTAATAGTGACCTTCCAGTACCTGGAGGGGGCCTACAAAAAGGCTGCAGAGGGACTGTTTGTGAAGACCTGGAGTGATATGACAAAGGGCAATGGTTTGAAATTAGAGAAGAGTAGATTTAGATTGAATCTTAGGAACAAGAGTGGTGGAATGCTGGAAGGGGTTGCTCAGGGAGGTAGTTGAGACGCCACTGCTGGAGATATTTTACAGGTTATTTGACAAGATAAATAAAGGAAAAAAAATAGAATGTGTTTGACCATCTTTCAACACTTTGCAGCTACTTTTTCTTTTCTTATTGTCCTGGTTTGGGGCCATGAACATCCAGGACTGGAGGACAGAAATAACTCTTACTCCTTCTGAAGAGTCCATCCCCTGGGATAGGCCTCCATCCCTATATTTTTCTCAGGGGGACCTGGGACCCCCTTGAAATACCACTTCCATTTTCTAAACAAGTCTGTTTACACCAGTTCCAACAGATTATTACTACTAAGAACAAGGTGGAATATCTGTCCCTATAGAAAAGGGCATCCTGCTGGGACACACTATCTTGTTTCCCTTTCATCCCCAAGAATATTAATCTCAATGCAGTTCCTGCTGGGATAAAGATTTATGGTTTCTCAGATTTTGGAAACAGTTAATTAAGCAGCTGCACTAACTGAGTTTCAGTAAAAATAAGCCTAGAACATTTTGAAAATTTAGAGTAAAGCTGAAGCTATTAGAGCAGCCTCAAAAGAAGCCCTTCTCTAGACACAAAATAATCTATATATTTCATGGCCCCGTCCCCCTGGCACTTTCATAGTTAAGTACTAGGACAAACAGAGATACGTCTGGAACAAAAGACATTTACTTCCTTGGAGCATGCACTTGGATGAAAAGATCCTGTTTGAAGAGAAAAGAAACCTTGATCCACAACCAGCAAGGGCAGACAAGTTAGATTGAGAGGCACAAGTTATTTCTGCCTTTTTGAATTTATTAAAATGTGGGGCGAGAGTAGGACTGGAGAGGGCATCCTTAGTTCTTCAAAAGGTAAGAGAGACTGATCTTCTGTTCTTCTGAGAGGCTCAAAAGTAACCATTGGGCTAAAGATGAAGCTTAGGATACTTTGCAAAAGTTGGCCTTGTTTATAATGTAGTTTGTGGTGTCCAGGTCAGAAAACAAGGAGGAGTTGAGAAGTTTAATATCCAAAGCTGCTAAAGGAGCTGAATTCTTTTTTTTGTGACTATAAATAAAGTCTGTCTTGGAATTCCCCATTCTCTCCTAGACAAGCTCAAAGGATTCTCTTTACTGTATCTTCTCTTGGCCCAGAGTAATGCAAGGAAGAAAGAGTTCATGAAGTGAATGGCTACTTAAAACCCCATGGAAAGGACTAGCTGTGCTCTTGCACATCTCAGAAAACAGTCAGTTAATGTGTGGGCTTCATCAGGAATGTTGCACTAAAAGGCTTGCTTTAAAAAACACCACAACAAACAAACAGAAAATCACCACAATACTACACTGGAATTTTCAGTCCAAAACTGAAAAGTGGAAGCAAACACCTTGACAGTTGTTAGCCTCCTCACATGAACTTCTTAATCTTTGCCCAGACCTTTGAGATATATTAAGTGTTAACACTAACACATGGTTAATGTTGTAAATACCAAGCAAGTTCCTGGTCCATGATAACAGCTAGGGAGAACTCTTACTGTTGTATTTTTTTAAAAAAACAACAAACCACAAACAAAAAACTCCTCAAGTTCTGTTCTGATGTCTCTAAAAATAAGAATATAGGTAACAGATGTACTTTGCTCTTATGATGAGAGCATTTGTTGAGGGTTTTTGGTGCATTTGTTTTTGTTTTGTTTTGTTTTTTTCTCTAAGTAAGAAGTAAAGTCAGCATGATCTTGTAAGTGATACACTTAAGAAAACCAAATACTTTGCCCATACTCAAAATCCTGGAGTCATGGTATTACATTATTAGCTTGCCTGGGGAAAGACAGAGAACCAAAGGAGGAAAAGTCTGTCCTAAAGCTCTCTGCAATATAAAGACCGCAAAATTAGTGGGCTGACATAGAATCTTTTAAACCATCTTAAGTTAGTGATTTGTAAAGTTACTCCTACTGTAAACTATTAAGAGCCAGAGTTTTTGTTTTAATAATTAATTGAACAGGATTTCTTAACTGTACTTCCACTACAGATCAGAAGTATGCTTTGAGTTCTGATGTCTTATGTGCATGGTTTATATATGAATAGGGCTGCCTGCCTGCATCAGTCAGTTAGATGTGCACTTTGAATACTGTGCTGTTTGTACCATGCACAAAGATGAAAGTCTCTTGTGAATAGTTGCATAGTTTTAGCTTCTATAGCTTTCTGTAAAAAATAATTTAAGGACTCTAAATATCTTTAAAACAGATCACGATGGCAAAAATCACTGCTCTACAGTAGCCAAGCAGTTTGAAAATTGGTGGAAGAGAAGCAGAGGACTGGAGAGCAGAACTTTCTATCTGGGTAGGTTTTTCTCACCTATTTTCACAGTGCCATGGTAAATAGGATCATTTAGAATCACACAAGAACTTCAGCTGTTTGCATATGCATCAGGATGAATGTTTTAATGGGCATTAAATTTTCTACAAGTACATGAGTGTGGCCAAACCTGCAGAATAAATATACAATTACATTTCTATTGCATTTCCTTTGTTCTGCCAGAATCAGGCTGCTGCACAAGTTAACAAACCTGGCAAGACAAGGACAAATAATTACTGAGGCTATTTGTTTTGAAGCAATGCTATACCTTTTGAAACCTATGGCATATGAGAGATTCTGAAATAATTACTCTTAAGTCCTGCCATTTGCTGTAGCCTTAATTACTATGGCTGTTCTGCTAGCTAAAGTAATATTCCTAACAAATTTGTTATCAGCATGATAAGCAGGGAATAGTATTTCCATATTTTATTTCCTACAGTGTCAAAAAAATGACAGTTCCTTGCTGTTCCCTATAAACTTCTGCTTTACAGCTTCACAGTTACCCACAAACAGTAATTGATAAAGTTCCATGGCAGCTGTAGAAAGAAAAAAAACCCTGCCTATTTCATCCTGCAGGAAAACAGTGATCTTTCCCCCAGAATAAAACCAGCAAATCTCCATTTTAAAAAGAGGAAATAGTTAAAATAGCAAATATCCTATGACAGAAGGAAATTTTACCATTAAAGTTGTTTAAAAGGGAAGATTGTGCAACAGGGAGATTTGTGATCTGAGAACAACACAGATATGACACAGCCTCGCATCATTTACACAAGGTCCAAACTGTATGTTGCAAATCTTGAGGAACAGAGGGTATTACTATGGCTCTTGTCCTGTTTAGGAATGTAGCAGAGTTAATAACTTAATAAATCAGCTTGAGTAACACCCCATTTGTGTATTGAACTATAAACCATGTATTTATGTGATCAGCCTTGAGTTAGAAAAGATTTAAGACAACAAGTGAATCTATGGGTAGTTAGCTCCAAATAATCAAAACAATGTTGGGTATTACACTAGGCTGTTGGCTAGACGGCTTTTAGACGTCCAGTCCAACCCAAATCATTCTATCATTCTAGGATCACATCACTATAGCACTCCAGCATATACCTAAGTGTTTCACTGGAAGAGAGCCTAAATATGGGGGGGGAAAAAAAGTTAACCCTCTGATCTCTTATTGCCTAGAAGTCATCAGATTGACTTCAGAGAATTTATTTTTAATTCTATCTCTTTTACATAGAGGAAAATATTTAATGCAGAATTACTGTGTTTACTTGGTGAATGGAAAGCCTATTTAGGAAAACTTAAACTATATCAAAAACAAATTATGAAGTAGACCACTGAGAACAAAAGGGCTTTATAGGCACCATTCCCATTTCAATGCAAATGGCAGAACTCTGAGAGCTCCTAACTCAATAAATTTAGGAAAACATACATCCACATATCATCACTTTCATAACAACTCTTTCCAGTAATATGAGATGTGCTTTATGTAGATGGGTGTTTAGGGGCAAAAGTACGAAGAAGTATTTGTTATAGGATCTGTTATGTAATTTTTTTGACATATAGAAGTAAAAGTTTTCTTGCCTCTCAATTTTTTCCTTTCTCTTTACAGAGCAGAGCATCATGTCAGCTCCAGTTTTCTAACCAATGTATCTGAAACTAAAGGCATGGCGCTACTTCTTTAATTAAGGCATTTCTCACAAGAGCTTCTAGGTGCAAGAGCAAAGTAAGGCACATGGATTTAATTTTATGCAAGTTTTAATTAAATTGCAGATATATACAATCTAGCTTAAATCAGAGAAGGAGAGGAGCTTGAACAACCAATTGGGCTCCACTCTTGCACACTAATGAATACCTCAAGAGAAGTCTGATATCCAAGAAAAGCTGATCAAAATTATATTGCTTTTATTATTTGGAAATATTTCAAGACACAGTGTAATACAGTTTCAGCAGAACAAAACTAATGCCTTGGGAAGCAGAACAGTTATATCACAACAAGCATCTTAGCAAGTACTTACATAAGCAAAAACTACATGACTTGTTCTGTAAGCCTTTAAGCCAGTGACTCTATTTTCCTCTGAAATATTTGCTCTGGCAGAAGGTACAGCCAAAGACAATCACAGTTCATGTACTGGGCATTTCCCCCCCAATAATTAGAACTAGACTTGGCATTGTATTGCTAAAGAATACCTTTTAAAGAAGGAAGCAAACTGTGTGTAATGGCCAGGGGTGGGGGGGGAGGAGAGGGAAGATTTCTTAGAAAATTTTCTGCCATTCTAAATTTTTAAGGCACATGACTGCTACAACAAGAAAACAATTCCCAACTGGTTTTAAAAATAGTTTAAAATATTTTTTTACCATAGGATTCAATAACACTTCCATTCACTCCATGAGTTATATCAACTTTTTTTTTTTTTTTGCAAAGGCTATTCATTCTTAAGGTGTCATATCTGTGATCGCTGAAGAGAATGGGCGAATTTCTGTGTGTGTATCAGCTAATGCAGTGGCACTGATATAAAACAAAGATTTTGGTGTGTTTGTTAAATGGAGATTGTCACAGTTACTATAGTAGGTTAAGTACTCCAGAATTGTTTAACCTGAATTCCTTTTAGTTTCACAAATACATTTTCTGTAACAGTTCTAAAATTATTTATTCATCTTGTGGTACATACAAAATATTTATCACCAGAGTTTTTATAATCTCATAGAGATGAAATTGTGCCATTTCCCTTAAAGTAATATGTAGAATCATATTCTCAGTGAGAACACAGACATCAGGCTTTACTTTCAATGGTTTTTTTCAGAGTGGCAGGGAGGAACACTCCTTGTATCTTTGAATACTTGTGAAAAGAAAAATCCAAAGTGGGTAATAAACCAGTGAAATGGCACAATGGAAAAAAAAAATCACACTAATATTAATGAAAAATTTATTCCAAGTATTTAAGTTACACTTTAATGCATTAGAGAAGGATAGAATGGTAACTTACAGTGCTCCAAAATAGTCACTAAATAACATATAATAATATATAAAGATGCAGAGGACTCCTGACTTTGCTTAGCATATAGAGATTAATTCCTAAAAGTCTGTATGTGCTCAACTACTAGGAAAATCATCCCAACATCTGTGGGGAACTGACTGTCTCACATTGGGACTTCCTGTCCTACTTCAAAACAAGCTGCATAAAAAAGTTCACCTGCAATGCAGTACTTTTCTCAGGATGGGCACAGAGGGAACCACTGAAAAATGCCCTCTGTGGGACTCCAGTTTGTGCAAACTGGCACACATTGTGAGCAGGATCTTTTGTTCCTGCTGCTGTAGTTGAACTGCTGCTAGCATGTGAAGTTAGCAGCCTACAAAACACCAGAATTTGCAAGGTAGATGTATTCACTGTACTGCAAATCTTTATACCTCTGCTAATTTGCAGTGAGATAGTATTTGTTATCCTGTGTGAGCAGAACTTGGAGTTTATTTCCTTGTGTGCTGTTTGCAGTCCTGACTGTATCAGAAACAGTACTGACCTAATGGGAAAATTTGTGCTATGCCAAAGCAATTTCTGCACCTTTTCCTCCCACAGGCCTTATGTACTATAGGGTCAGTTAATCAGCTGACCTGTTCTTGTGCCACTGAGCTGCAAACTGCTCTTATGGTAAAAGTGCACAAGCAATCCATTCCCAGGGAGAAAGTGGGGGAAAAAAAATGTTCAGTCCTCTTTGACACAGAGAGTTAGGCTTACCTGTTTATGCCTTGATCTAGAGAGCAAAACAAAACAAAAACCCAAAACCACAGAATAAATAATGTTGAAAGCAAGAGGCTAATGCTCTTTAGCTTACAGGAAATCCTTGGTTCTGAAGTTTCTAGCAAAGCACAGATAGTTGACATCAAGCAGTACCAAATTGTGGTGATACCTGTTCATTCTGATTCAACCACTTCTGAGATTCTTATAGATTAAACTAATCTGAAGACTGAATCTAATTAATTTAAATCAAACTAATCAAAAGAGATCACAACAAATTACTCTGACATAATAAATATAATAAAAATAAATTATAGCAGGCCACAAGTAAGGACGGTAACTCTACTCATTTAGGTTAAGGTTTGTGCTTACTGGTTTTCCAGTTTAGCTCTGAGATAGATTTTCCTGAATTATTTCATGCATCAGAAACCAGGTATGTAGCAATGTGAGAGAACTTCAGTGTTTCTTGGAGAACAGACATCAATCCTTCTGTTCCTAAGCGAAATAAAGCTACTTTCTAGAGATCATGGTCTTCAAGGCCAGAGATTATGAAAACTGAACGTAAAGTCTTGGAAAGTTTGGGACCTTATTTGATATAAATGCAATTGAATTAAGGCAAATTAAGTGTGACCTGCAAGTTTAAAGAAGATGAGATTTTAAAATCATAGACTTTTTGAATCATAGACCTTAAATCCTGGACCTTTAGATGATGTATGTTCAAATGTAATGGCTTTGCATCCATCTTATTTCAGGTAATTAAACAATTGATATAAAGAACACATTGCTAAGCAAATATTTATGCCTCTTTTAGCATCAAATTCATCAGACCTAAATTTTGAGGTTTTCCCCTCAAAAATTGATTATTGATGCAACATTTAATCTCAAAAGGACAAAGATAAACTCCTTTTAGACTCCATGCAGACTTTTCTTCTCCATTACCTAAATATGCATTGGAAATTCAAGACTAGTGCCACTCAGCACTCTTGCAAGGGGTGACAAATAACATCTGCAATGGAAATGGCAGGGAAAATTAGACAGACAGAATGTAATTACTTGCACTGGAATCTGGCCAAGATGCTCAAACTAGCAACAGGATGATGAGAAAAACCTTGTAACAAAATCTGAAGCCAAGTAACACCTGGAGTGTTCCTTTTGCTAGGCAGATGCCATTTCAAAAAGCTGGAGAATGGTAGCAGCATCCAGAAACTTAAAGACAACTGTGATTCTAACATCAGGTGGATGCTACCTGTAAGAATATACACATCATTTCTGTCTAAAGAATGTGTCAAACCCAATCCAGGTGTTATTGTTGTGTAAAGGGGAGGAAAAACCAGCTTCCGGACAAAAAGATTAGAAGACACTGGAATGTGGCTGATGAACTCCAGAAATTGCAGAAAAAAGAGGTTGGTACCATGTGTATGGTAATTTGAGTATGTGTAAGGTTCCATAACATTTTCCAGAACTCACACTCATGACTTCTGGTTTTGTTCACTGACTTAATGAGATAGTATTTATTTTCTTAAGATTTCACCTGCAGATTAGTTTTTCAGAACCAAAAACTAAGAATCCGATGCTCTGAAAACTAAACACAGAAGGGCACCTGTTATAACATAAAGACAATGTGTTGTCTAAGGAGGTGGTCTTGATGGGATAACAACCAGTGTTCAAACTAACTAGAATTTTATTCTAGAAGAAGTCTATCTCTTTTTCTACTCTTCCTTTACTTTGTACAACAAAGAAACACAAGGAGTAAAGTAAAGAAGCTAGAAGGATGGTTAACAAGAAAGGGTACAACACTGAAGGATGGACACAAAATCCTTGCTTCAGATGCTATCTGGTTATAGGATAGCTTTAAGATTCAGGCTGGTGCCTACTGAATTTTATAAGGTGATCCTTCCCCCTGCCTGAAGCTCCTTTCTGCACAATGAAGATAACAAGGCTTTTTGTCTCCCAGAAAAAGCAAAAGATAAAAATAACTGGTGTCAGTAAGGGATGTGTACAAAATGTTATGTTCTCTTTAGATAACTGTTGTACATATCTGGAAAAAGAGGATAGAAAAGAATTAAAAGTCTAAACTGTGGTTTGTTTTTTTCTAGGACATAGAAGTATGAGGCTCTTAATTGTTACTGAGTTTTTCCTTCCTAATCCCTTCTGCAAAACAAATCCACAACGAGAACAAACAAATAAAAAAACCTCAGTCAAACAAACAAACAAAAGCTAACCACAGAAGAAGCCTACAGTAAAATAAAAAGTTTAACTTTTAACAATATTAACTAGCAGATTCTGCCATGATTCATCTTTAGAGCTAAGGAAATGCTTACTCTTTGAAGGAGCATGGAACTGTCTATGACCTGCCTCTGAATGTGCTGGCACATCCTTTTATTTGAGCTCATTAGCACTGGTAGAATCACAGTTTAAAAAAAAAAAAAAATTTAAAAATAGAAGAAGCATGGCTGGTGATAACTTTGAGACCCCAAATTATGTGCAGAATTTTATAAGGATGCATGATGCTGAAGGAGAGGAAAAGCACAGCCTGTAAAAGAGGTCCCAAAATCTTAATCTTAGTCCTCTGACAGTGCTCAATAGCTCTGCAATATGACAGGAAAGTGGAAGGAGAAAAAGATGATTCTAGAAAAACAAAACTACTGAACTAGGATTTACACCAAGAACCACAATTACCAGTTCAAAAGTAACCTCGATTCAAGTAATTTCTGTGAATTTTTGAGGGCAGAGAGATCCTGTATAATGTAATATATACCACTCCAGGTGTGTGTGTGTTACATAAATTTATTGTTTCTCTTCTTTTTCCCTGTATCTATCCTTCAAATAATCTAGCTCTCCAAATTTTGAACAGTAACTTTTTTACTTTAGTCTGTCAGCAAGCCAAAATCAGAACAGGCAAGCAGCTATGGATCATGCTCTACTGGTTCTCAGAGAAGCAAGGATAATGCAGTAAAGCTTTGAAGAGGCTTTGAATATTGGAAAAAAATGTTGGCAATAACTGAAGTTCATACTATTTTTGAATTACAGGAACCTAAAGCCATAGAAAAGATAAGACAAACTGAACAGGCTTAAGAATAGCCTCAAAGATTTGTGCTTCTCAGAGGTTACAGGCTGCGTGAAACATCCTGCCGGAACGGTATGTAAGAAACAGCTTCAGGAGCACATTTCTGGGTTGTAGTCATCAGAACAAGGGATGCATTACTGCACCATCCCGATGAATGTACCCCAGAGAAATATCCAAAATTTTTTATTCTGTTTTAAATGAAGAGTACATATAACCCAGCAAACTGGCTTCAAATCATTACAGTCCGTATGTTTTCTAATGCCTGGCTGTATACAATGTCATTGCTGTTACAGAGCCAATTGAACCCTTTATATTCCTGACCAAGGGCCAATAGGTGCAGCCAGATTCCCAGTGCAAATGGATTATAGTGGGCAAGTGTGCCATGAGGTCCAGCAAGGCAGACAGTCTCCACAAATGGGAAAGCAGTATCTGCCTGCCAGCTATCTAATTGTGGAGTTGGTGTCTGCTGGGAAGCCAGCTGCCTTCCCAGCCTTCCAGATGGAAATGAGACTGTAAAAGAAAGTAGACAATGAAGGGCACATGGAAATCAAATTAAGGAAACCCTATTTGCACTACAATTGTGATTTGTTTTGACTGTCCTTTACTGGTGAAAAGCACTTCAGGGATTTTCTTCTTCACATGGTAAAAAAGTCGAGTGTGGAAGGGGGCAACAAAGCCAAAAGTACTAGACACCCTTCCTTACACTTGGAGCAGCTGTCTTTAATCACCAAGTATGCAAGCACATTTAACACCTACAAGTGAAAAAGTCAGAAATTCCTTTTTATTATTTGTGAACTTTAATATGAATCTTGTCTAAACACTTCCAGTCCACAAGTTGAAACAACTGCTCTTATTTCCTAATCTTACTGCTTCCATTCATGGCAGCAATGCCAAGCCTTCCTCCTAGTTATAATCAATTGAAACAAGAGATAGCATCTTTTTTGAGCTCTGAAAGAAGAAGTTAGGTAATTTCTTGCTCACACAACAGTAAGATGATGCCTGAGATAAGATGAACATTTATCTATACAAGCTTCCTTACATGGAATATTAGCAGAGCTTTGAGAGTAGGGTTCCAGCTAGCTCACTGATGTGAGATAAGATATTTATTTCAGTGCAGCCTATTCACCCTCAATAACATAATAAACTGTTTTAAACAGTGTCCAATAAATGTAAAATTAATACATGTTCCCCTGTTACAGTACAGTTACGGAGCCACAGCTGAAAATATCTGCAGAAATATGATAAGGTCATTGCAGGATTACAAATTCCTGCAACTTCAGTACTAGTAAGACCGTCCAGAACACTAGACAGCCTTCCTCAAACTCTGTATTTGACCACTGTCATCAGGATTGCTTAGAAAGAAAAAGGCATGCTTCTCTAAGTAAAATCACTAGCCTCTATAGGATAAGAGCTAGAAAATACTACACAGTCTTTTTAGATTTATGTCAAAAGATACAAGTTTTTATAGCACAGAACAAAAGGAAGCATAGATATGGTCTGAATAAACCAGAAAATGAATAACTAGACAATGTATTTTAGTCATTCTTACCTGTCTTTTGTTCTGCAAACACATTTTTCAGAGCTGCAAAACCATTTTTTAAGCCTTAAAGATACTTTACTCCGCAAGTAACAGTCCCATAAATTTTAATCACCAGTAAGAGTATCTGAGTGTCTACTTCTATATTCATAACAGTATTGATGTGAAAAAGTCAACTGATTTCAAGTAGAGCAATAATCAACTAACATGTTTTACAGAAACACAATACTTCACCTTAATTTAGCAACCTAAGTAATTAACTGCTCAGGATAAGAACAGAGCAATGTATTATGTAGAGTTTCTAAACCTATGAAGTAAAATAAGAAAGATTTAAGAAAAAAGGTTAATTCCAGGAAAAATGCACTGAAATTACCAATAGTAGAATTAATAGAATGTAGCAAACCTAAGAAAATCACTTGATTACTAAAATAACATTCGTCCAGCTTTATCCATCAGCACTCTAGGAGTTTTCTGTACTGATCATCTGCAACTTCTACACTAAACTCTTTAAACATTATACATGATAGGGAGGGTAGTGGAATGCTGTAGCTCTCTGATATATCCTTTGAAATAACAGGGCAGCAATATTGATAAATACTGAGTGCTACAGCTTTACATTCCTATCTATTCCTATTCTAATGAGCTATTTTTGTGAAATCCTTGTTAGATAGAAATTGCCTTCTAAAACAGCATGGAGAAAGACAGAAAGAAAGAGACAACAGGCAGCCTAAAGATAATCAAGGTCTTCACACTTTCCCTTCTGCCAGAAACCCAGCCTCTAAGTACTGTTTGTCTCAGTGTAATAGCAGAAATTGCTTTTAGATTTTCTGGTGATGCATAAGCAAACTACCTGTCCAAGGAAACTGGAATGAACTTTGCCAAAATATGCCTTCAACCTTCTTAGATATTTTCCAAACATAGAGAGTAGCAGGAATAAGCTCAGGTTCCTTGAATTCGGTCATAACTAGATCAAAATGAACAATGTGAGTTTTTACAAAATGAGTTTTCTTACTACCTTTCTGCTGCTGACTTGTGGGTCCTTTCCATAGACAAAGATTTCTGTCAATAAAATGGGCTTTGATCCGGGTTCGCAAGTGATGGAAACTAATTTAAATGTGGTGCAGAGTTGGTGTGGATTAGTGTAGCCCAGCTGACCCTTACTCTAATTTGATAGCTTCTACCACTACAGATTTGCATTTAGAAATTAAACTCATCAAGTCAAATTCAAAATACTTTCATATCCTCTCCAATCACAGAGACCATAAGGAGTGCAGGTTCTTTGGCCTTTCAGAAGTAATTATCATTCAGAAAAATACTTTGCTAAATGAATCGCTCTCTCGGCATCTTCTCTCTTTTCTAGGTCTGCTTCACAATATTTTTCCCTCCTACTTTGTGTTCCAGAATTAACCTTTGTATTTTACTACAACTGAATTTAAATAGTTAGTTTTTATGGTAAATTCATCTAATATTAAAATCAAGGTGGTTTTTTTTCCCCCCTTTTGATAGTCAGATATACAGTGATGAGCTTATTCTTTGCTCATAAGCAGGGATATGACATTACAAGTTCGTACAAAGCCAAACACATATCTAAAGTAAGTGTCTGATACAGCACTTTCTAAACAAACAAAAAACTTGCTCAGAGCAGCAACAGACTAAAAGAAAGAGAACTGCTATATTTTCAAGGATGCCCACTCAATGACAAAAGATTAAACAGGCAGTCTTGTGGCTAAATTAATTGGTAGGATGACAAATTTCTCCCAGGGCTATGGCTGTGTCATTGATGAGTAGATTCCAAACCCAAGGCCCTAGAGATTCATATACTTTAAAATTCCTACAAAAGCCTCCTGGAAGGTGTTTAGAACTATCAGTCTATTCTGCAGGAATCAGGCTCCTCACTTGTCAACACACAGGCAGCTAGCTGGCAGCTGTCCCTAGACTACATCAGATTCTTAAGTTCACTTTTCCTTCTTATCTCCTGTGTGGTTATTCAGAACTATTTGTATTTCCTTGTAGCATTATGGGAGTCCCTTTATTTCTCTCCCCATCAAACTGGTATTTATCAGGAAACCATTTTTGGCATCTAACACCTACACAGCATCCTTTCTTTCTGTTTTTATCATATCTATGACCTTAGAAAGTCTCCTGTAGTTTTTCCACCTGACGCTACTGTAGCTACATGCCAGATATCTCCAGGTATAACAGATGGCTGAGGAGCTGTCTGTATTTTCAGTTGAGATTCAATCTTTTCAACAGGTTATGACAGTTTATGCCACAATCCCTCCTTATGCTTTTTCTCCCCACACCTTTTCTAAAAACAAAACAAAAACTCAACAAACCACAAAACACCACCAAAACAACAACCCATCACCCCACATTCTGCTGTAATCGTGGGCAGTAGGAACAAGGAAGATGCTTGGAGTGATGCAGGGTTAATCAGTTATGAAGTGTGGGTAGATGAAGAGTGTTTCATATTACTAAGATAGGGAAGATCTATTTCTTTAAATATCTTTGCAAAAGTATCTGTAAAAATGTCTGTTCATCATAATTTCTGGCCTTAAAAGCCTCCTGTCATTTCAGAGTAAGGGAAAGAGGGAAGAGACAGAAATCCAAGTTCTATTTAGCATCTCTATTGCTTTTTAACGATCTCTTCAGCATCTTAAATGATCATTTAATATCTTCTGTCATCATTTTTCAGTCCCACATAATCCAAAGTATTACTGCCTGTTTTCATGACTCTAGCATTGCAAAGCATCAGCAAGCTTTCATTCCTGTCTAAACTGGCTAGGATAACAGTCACATCCATCACAATTTCCATTCAGTCACAATTCTTTGTACTCATCCAAAACATTCTCAATGCATCTTGTTACATGCCAAGTCCATAAAGTCTGTTATAACTTTGCTCACTCTGATCTCTCCTGTTCCATCTCCTTTCAACGCATAGTCTACTATACTTGGAACACCAAATGCTACAGATTCCAGCACATGAGTACCTGTGAAAAGCCACTGCCTCTCATTTTGGCCCCTTCATCCATTTCATTCTGTTCATCTATTATTAAAAAAAAAAAAAAAAAAAAAAAAAAAAAGGTAGTTAAAACCTACGATTGGCTTTATTAAGAAGCATCAATAAAATCTGAGTCTTCCACCTCACTCTCTCTATAAATTTAGCACTTATATGCTTTTATTGAGCAGTTATTTCCAGGAAGTCTTCACAATCACTGTCTCCCTTCTCCAGTGCTACAAGCCAGCAGAGAAGTCTGGAGAAGCTTGACATTGTAGCAGAGGACAGAACTCATAGGAGAAGGGAAGATTAAATGACAAGTGGGAGCAAAGCCATCAATTCTTTAGCTGGGAAGTTTTGCCTTTCAAAGTTTAGGTTTAAGATGTGGCGGCAGAGGTAAAGGAGAAGGTTTAAAGGAAGCCTCTAAGAAGAGGTAGAGAATAGGGTAGGAAAATCAGCAAGGTAAGCGATATATATAGATTTCCAGGATCCTTTGTGCATTCTGAATAGGAAGCTTATCAAAAAGAGCATAAAGCTGGTCTGACAAGATAATGCAGTGAGTGTTACTGAGGGAATTTATTTTTTTTCCCCCTGTTAACAGAACTCTACGCAAGGCATTTTTCTTGTTCCATAATAAGTGTACTTGGGCATTCATAAAGTGACACATGGCACACCTCCTGATGGATGGCTGGAAGTTTCAATGGCTGCTTTCTGTGTAAATGAAAAACGCTCAAGGAGGAGTTGTTTACCAAAAGCAAAAACTTTTCAAATGATGAAATACTGAGGGGCAATTCATTGTCTGTCAGAGATATCAATACTGTTTTCAAGAACTTGGAAGGAAAACTTTTATCTCTTGTCATTCTTAGCTTTCTATCTGCGACTCTGGGGTTTTTGGTATTTTTTACCTTCTGTTTGTGCCTGGGAAACGGCAACAGCAATTTTATGTGCTCCATCTGCTCAAAGTAAATAATGATTAGCATCTTTACTCCCTTGAAATAGGGCATTTTTTTTTAAACCTAGGTTGGCTTATTGTTGTCTTGAGTTTTTATCAACATGTTTTGCCTCATATAATGGAACCTTAGCATCTTCTCCTAGAAGTGGAAGCAGGGCATGGGGGTCTTATTTTCACAGACTTGAGAGGTCTGGGTAGGATGAAAAAGCATAATCTGTTACATTTTAAAGGCAAGGTTTTTTTCTCCAAGAAGTGTACAGACTGGAAGTGGCAGAAGGGTTCACCTTGCTGTAAAATAATTGCAAAATCACTAGGAACAGTTGTGGACTTCAAGAACATTACATAACAAGAAAAATTCGAGGTGCACTTGTTAGAATTTTAAAGTGAGGGGTTAAGTTACTTGCATTAAAAAGATAAAATAATTAAACAAATCCAGTACCCAGGCTTCTCTGTAAAGGACAGCACATGTCAAGTGATGTACTCATCCAAAGTTAACTAGGCAAGAAAGCTTCCACAGTTCATAGTTGCTTTTTCTCACGAGAAGTTAAAACATATTTTCTTCTATAAAAATGTAAGAAATGCTCTACTGAGTAAGACACTGTTCTGTCAAGCCTCGTATTCTGCTCTAAACAGCAGAAACTGTACAAGAAACTAATAAGAAAACAAATACACTTAGCCCTTTTGTAATGTTCACTCCTCTTAACATTCCCCGTTGCATTAGTGGTCCTAGAACATACATTGCTGCAGGTTCTCTTTATTAAATAATCACTAATTTACTCCTTTTGCAAAATCAATGTATCTAATTCCTTCTACTACTTGCTGATATTGCATATCTGTCACCTCAGCCTCCCTTGGCAACAAATTCCAGAAGTGCAAAACCATCTTAATAGAGAAGTACACCCTTTGTTTTAAACCAACCGGTCAGCCAGTACCTGTTACTTCTGGCAATGAAAGGATTTGGTGAACAACTGTTTTACATTCATTTTATCATTACAACTTTATAAACCATTGTCATGCTTCTCCATGTTGCTTCTCCAGACTGGAGTCTCAGATTTTTTTAGTCTTTTTCCTTATAAGTCAGTGTCCACATTTTTAGTAATTTTGATTGCCATTCTCTGACTTTCTCTAACTCCATTACATCTTTCTTGAGACAGAGAAAACAAAACTGCCCACAGATAACCACACCAGGCTTTTATTTAGTCACAAAATATTGCCTTCTGTTCCTATTTCTCTGACCACATCCAGAATTTTGCTGTCTTTTTCCTTACCCTTCCTTTTTACTATTCCCCATCATGAGAGACGACAGTTTTGTCCCATTCATTAATTCCTATGCTTTAACCAGCTTTCATATGCATAAAAGAACATTAAACCTAATCCAATATCATAATGATTTATTCAGTAAAGTTTGGAGTTTGTCAAAGGCTTTCTGAAACACAAATACATTGAACTGTCAGGATCTGCTTTAAATGCATTGTCTATTGACAACCTCACAGCACTTAAGAAGAGAGTTTCCTCTACAGATCCTGTGCTTTTTTAGCATAGACTGTACTATCTTACTGAACATGAAAATCATTGTCCTGTGGTTCCTAGGATTCACCATTCTAATGAAAGACATGGCAACATGGCTAAAGTGGTGTTTTATTCTCAAGGTCAAAATTTCCCTTTTGGCATAATAAGAGGAAGAAAAAGGGAGATAAATTCTTGATAAACTCAGCTGTATTTAGTGAAAGGGGATACACTGATAGTTTTTCCTATAGAGTAAGAATACAATGACCTTGAAAATGTGATGACATTTCTTTTGGACTGTGCCCTTAGACTCCTTGAACAATTCCATTTGTACCATTGGGACCTATAAGCCACTTACTGTATATGTCAAACTTCTAACGAGGTCCCCTAATACTGCACTTTTTTTTCCCTCAGATATTGTACAGAAATGCAATCTCTACTGGGATTCTGAGAGAACTTTAAAAGGGTTTATCTCTAAACCACTGCTTCAATTATCTGCCAACAAACATCACACTCTTAGCTTTATATGACTTAAACAAGAAAAACAAAATCAGGTACACACTTGTTAAGACTTTGCACCTTTCCTCACTTATGGTAAAGGTTTGCTTATTTTAATTTATGAAGCTGTTATAGCCAGCTCTGCTCATGCTGAGGGTAAAGCATGCCTCATTCATTACTTTCTTTTCAAACCTCCTAAGGAGATAATTAGGCATTGCAATTGATTGCAATTTATTAATCAGACAGCCTTTTAAAAAAAAAATAAAATCATAACTTTATATGTGGAGAAAAAGAGGCAAAATAGCCAGCTAGATTTCCTCAAATGTAGTTCATTCTAAACCATTCTTGTTCACTTTTTATTAATTTTGTCTGGCCCAAAATTTTTAATGGATCACAGAAAAATCTTCAGATACATTGCTATGGCACACATAAAATTAATTTCATACAGGAAAACAGGTAGCATTTTGTCCCAAGCAAACAAACAAAACCCCACAAAACTCAACCAAGGAAAAAAAACCCGCCCTAAAACACCAAAAAAAAAAAAAAACCAACCACAAAAACCACACACCCAGCAACAACAAAAACCCTGAAGAAAATACCTAAAATCTCCAACACTTATCTCAACATTCAACCATACAATTGTTTAAGTCACTTGCAAGAAGTTTACATGCAGTGTTGCAGTTGTTTCTGAGAGAAATACTTTTCTGCAATTAAGCACCATTCAGCTATATAAAATTTTAAGGGAAATGCATGTTTGGAAGCACAAAAAGTATTTTTCACCAATGCTCTAACTTAGTTAATTTTCTTCTGTCATCATGGGTGGTAGCATTGCTGAAGAGGGGAGAGACATTATGCAGTTGTAGGAGCTGTGATATTCCCAACACTATTCTGAAATGAAATCATAGAATCGTAGAATGGTTTAGGTTGGAAGAGACCTCAAAGATCATCCAGTTCCAACCCCTCGCCATAGACAGGGACACCTCCCACTAGATGAGGTCGCTCAAGACCTCATCCAGCCTGGGCTTGAACACATCCAGGGAGGGAGCAGCCACAACCTCCCTGGGCAACCTGTTCCAGTGCCTCGCCACCCTCACTGTGAGGAATTTCTTCCTAACATCCTGTTCAAATCTCCCCTCCACCAATTTGAACCCATTCCCCCTCGTTCTGTCATTACAAGACCTTGTGAACAGTCCCTCCCCAGCTCTCCTGTAGGCCCCCCTCAGATACTGGTAGGCTGCTATAAGGTCTCCTCGAAATGGTCGTTTTGATCTCTCAGGTCAGAAACCTACAGAACTAAAAGCATGAGCTCTTAACATTTTGATTCAATAAAGCTCCACAGCTGGTTCTATAGCCTGACAAATCAGGATTCCTCAACTTCAGAATGCTTGAAGTTATTGTCTACCATTTTGGAAAAGGGACAGAGTTATTACTACAAAAGTGGAAGACATTTCCTTGAACTACTGGAAGTTAAGCAATTATCATTTACTAGAAATGAACAGCACAAGCAGATTTTAAGAGACATTTCCAAAGCTGTGATTGCACCACTTCCAGTAACAGTTGCTTGGGCTTTTAATTTTCTCTAGGCTTTTGATTATGTTTTTTAAACACATTAAATGTTAGAGATCTTGCCTTAGGTGTTCTACCATATTTATCTTTATGTTCTGCTTCAATATCAACTCAATATTCAAGTCTGTCAAATCAAGATTACCAAAGCCACTTCTCCCTGCTATACTCAGACTCTTCCCAAGAGTAAGAGGTAATGTGCAGTGCATCACTCAGCCTGGAACACAGTAGAAGCTTAAAACCATAGCAGTAGACTCAAAGGGAACATTGTACTAGTCTTGGAGGGTTTTGAGACAGGTAAGATGAAAGTTTCAAATGTCATTTGTCTCAAGTTGTATTTTTTCCCCTTTTATGACAAGCTAAACAAAACAAACTGTTTCTGAAGCACAGAGGTTCTTCAGAGTTGGCAGCATTAGCCTTACTTCATTCTATTTTCACTTGGCTGGGGGCTATTGTTCATTGACAGCCCATCAAAATGAGAAAAAAACAAAACCAAAATGCTCCCCCTTTCCCAAACCTCCCCTAACGACAGTAGCAGGGGTTCATACAGAATCACAGGCTTTCAAAAGCACCTTTAAGATCAAGTCTTGGGAAGCTGCTATAGTTATTTTATGTGTTGGCTTCTTGACCTGATTACATTCTTTACAAAACCTCAACAGAAGAACCAAAACAACTCATCCCTCTCAGTTGTTGTATCATTAAAAAGCAAAACCAAACCAAAAAACCCCACACCAACAAACAAACAAACAACCCACAAAAACAAAACCCTCCACAATAGTTTAACAAAAATGTGAAAATATTTCTTTAATATTGGAGAACATGCTGGTAAGACCAGCTTTTTGACATGAGAATCACAGAAAGTTAGGGGGCTGGAAGGGACCTCGAAAAATCATCCAGTCCAATTCCCCTTCTTGAGCAGGATCACCTAGAGCACATCACACAGGAATGCATTCAGGTGGGTCTTGAATATCTCCGAGAGGGAGACTACACAATCCCCCTAGGCAGCCTGTTCCAGTATTCTGTCACCCTTATACTCACATTTCAAAACAAAACCAAAGAAGTTAAGATGAAAGCAAGGAGAACAAGCAAACAAGAAACTCAATGATAGTCATCAACATAATGAGAAGAAATTGTAGCCATGCCCAAATTAGATTTTAACCGCTCCTCTGTCTCTCAGAGCAAATGACAGCAATGGTTACATAATATACCTTTCGGGCACAGTATTAAGAAGTAGAGAATAAAAAGTGAGATTAGAAGCTTAAATCCAGCAAATCATTAAATCCCTTTGCTAGATAGTTGGCATTAATAGGACTAGATCAATTTGGCTCATTTAGTTATCAAGAACTTGAAATCAAGGTGTTGTGATGACAGTGGATGATATAGATTCTATGAAAAGCTGACAAGAACTCTGGAAAACATGTAAAGCTGGTAGATGTAGCCTGTTGGCAGAATTTGGCTCTTTATATAATGGTGCAAGATTGTGTATGAAGAAGTTTAAGTGAAGTTTGATTTTTTTTTATCTCACTAAAAAAAGCCAAACAAACAAACAGAAAAATCAAATCACACCTCCTTAGGTACCTCCATGGAACACATAACACAGATCATGGTGTGTAAAAATCAACTTGTGCAGATTCCTTGGATGCTAGCATTCATTTATTCCACACTAGAAAAAATTGTTAGGAGAATGAGTCATGTTTTTATTATTCTCTATTAACATGAGGAAATTATTCATCAGCTTTAATCATGTGAAATTCTTTACACTTGGTTTCCTTCAGAACTGCAAGACCAAAACCTAACCCCTTCACTGCATCTCAGCTGGAATTTAGAAAGAGCTATTTAAGAACAAAGAAAGGCACTATATATAATTGTGAGACTTGGAAACATTATCTGTATTTGTTGTGTTGGGTTGTCTAAGAGAAATAAATTAGCTGCTTAAATCTCGATAGACATAGATTTACAGTTCAGGCTATTTACGAATTGAAAATTTGTTCAGGAGTTTATCCGCTCAACCTCTGACAGGAAGCAAAGGAAAGCTGCAAGGTGACAGCTGGCCTTGAGCAGTAGATAGCCATAATTTGAAAATGAAGTGATAAATTGATTCTCCCTCTTCCACCAGTTGAGGCTGGCAAAAAAACTCTCAGTGATTATAGTGCACTTGGACTCCTTGCTCTATTCCTTGCTAGTCGCTTAAGCTCCCACTGCACTGTTTAAATATAAATTTGGCTGCTTATAGGCAATGAAAGTCTATCAACCTTTCATCTCTCTCTCTTCCCTAATTTTTTCATCTGAAATATTGTGCAAATACTGTCAAATTCTCGGCATACTAAGATTATGTATTTTGTTTATTCTCTTTTTTTTTTAATTACTCATGCAGACTTTCCTCAATATATCACTATGACATGGTTATTTTTCCTTGCTTGCTTTTCTCTTTTTGCCATGATAATCAGACAAATGAAGTTTCTTTATCTACAAAAGTCATAAAATGAAACCATTAGTTATGAATGTAGGAGAGCACACTAAATAACATTTCTTAATTAACTGTTGCTCTTCTACACATTCATTTTCAGTCTTTGCACGCTGTGTGAAATACGTTTATCTGGCTGTATTGGATTCCAACTTATCTTAGCATGACAAAGAATATAAATAAAAGGGATAAAACATCTCCTACACCAGGAATTCCTAACTCTCTTTTACTGCTGTTGGTCATTACATTTTAAGAGGCTTACATATAATTTCAAGTACAAGAACCTAGCTTGAAAGTCTGTCTTCATAGCAATAAACAAAAAAAAAAAAAAAGAAAAATCGTGTTGTAAGGAGCAAGAGGAAGAGTGAGAAAGGTCATATTGAGCAATGCATGCAGTTGTTGGGCTTGTTCAGACTGTATTGCTTGCTTTGTCTTCCTCAACCCTTTGGTGAAAGACACTACAGATATATGAATTTATTCTTCTCTGGCTCTGATGCTCTCTGTGTATGTGGCACAGAGCAACATATTCTGCTTTGCTGCTGACCCAGGACAGGGTGAAGGCTTTAGCACAATTCAGTGGTAAACTTGAAGGAAGCCTACAAACCAGCTAAACACTAACTGCTTAGTATTAGCCCTGACACATGATCCTCAAGACTTGAACATGGAGCTCCTGATAAGCCATGCAGGAAACTAAAGGGAAACTAATGTGTCAGCATACTGTAAACAACAGAGAGGACCTGCAGGTATGGACCAGATCATGAGGAGAAGTACATACAGACAAAAGAATCCTTCACGTCTTTTTGAATCTCTGGTATGGACATAACCTCAAAGAGTGGTAATACTGATGCTGCCCACCGAGGATTGCCCCTCACTCAACTATCATAAAGAATGCTTGCTTCTGAGAGTAAAGTGTGCAGACAAGAATCTGATGCAAGAGCTAAAATCATAGCCATGTACTTAAGTCTGTTGATCATAATACACAATTTCTATCACCTCTCCACATTTTTTTGCCTGTCCAAAACCCTGAGTCTCCCTAATGAATGGTGATCAGACAATTAACTCTTAAAAGATGTTCTTTTCTACTTCTAAGTTCTGAAGAATGCAAAAGTCTTGGGAATGGTAGTTCTGGTGGAGTATATGTGTGCCATTTTGGTGTTTCGTATCATGTCTACCTGTAAGATGTTATTACAATGTGCAGAGCAGGCACCAGCGACTGAGCAACATGTAGTTAGCTTAGTCATGTGAAACTAAAGATCAACAGCACCTAAAGAATGTCACATCAGGACAAAAATCACTAAATATCATACCAAATGATGCAGATGGTGAACCTATTAAAATTTATTGCTTGATACCCAGCCAACTTTTTCTACTCTGGATGTATGAATTGACAAGATAATCAAATGCTATAAACAAAATTAGAGTGCATTGTAGGACATCACAATATATAAAAAAAATTAAATCAGATACAATATAAAAGCTGCTGCTTTATGATTTCAAAACCTTAAAACCCACACTTTTAGTGATATGAATCAAAGAAAGTATTAATTAGATACCTTAAGATCAAAAATCCCACAAAAATTCAAAATGTGTACATCACAAAACAGTTTGTTTTTACTAGCATGAAAATAGCAGCAGATTTGTTTGTTTTGTTTAAAATTTATACAATGAGAATTCAGATTTCACTTTCTAACATATAATTGATTTCGACTCTTTCAAAAGCAATCAATCATTAATGAATTCCTGCAACTCTCCAGCTGAGCACACTGCTTACAGGGTGCTGAGCACATGCTTTAAAGAATAACAACCATGATTATTACCAACTTCTTCCTGGCCCCTCCTCAGACAACTTTTGTATATATACGCAATGAAAGCTCTTTTTGAAATATATGTAACACCACTGAGTGACACTTCTATTCATGATTCCCATTGTATTAATCTTTCTATGTGTAGAGCTACTACTGAAAGATGTGCAACATGTCAGTGATAAGGTTAAAGACCTTTATAAAAAAAAAAAAGCTATTGTAATAGTAAGCACAATTTGGCCTCATTTGTGTATTGAACTCTCTTTTCTAGGATGGAAAAGCAATCTAGTCAACAGAATATAGCACTCACTTTAATCTTTCACTACCTACTTTTGAAATTGTTCTCAGTGACATTCCAGGGGAACATTTTCACTGCCATGAAAAGAAACAAACTTGTACACAATCGCATGAAACATCCAGTATTCCAGTTCCATATTTTGGTGACCCATGCTCTCACATTCAGAAACGACCAACACTAAGAATCTGCTGCTGACACCTCTGTTGTGCCTACTGGTGGATCTGCAGAAGTCTACAAAGCAAGCAAACTGGGATTATCAAACATCAGGCACAAGCCTCAAAATGTGGAAGTGAGCAAATCCTCTACCTCTAAAGTAACATTTCCCTTTTTTCCACTATAAACTCTCTCTGCCATATCCAGTCTACCAGGGAGCTGTTTCTACTGCTACTGAGTGAAACACTAGAACAGTTTTGTTCTTTCTTTGCTGACTATTTCCTATTTCTGTCTCATCTACATAGCACGTGTACACCCCACTCCTAAACCAGGCACACTTGAGGGAGTTGGAAGGGAAGAATGAATCAATGGGGTTGACAGAACAAAACAGCAAGCAAAAAGATTGCTAGAACAGGAAAATCTCTTAATACAAGTCAAGACTACAAATCAATGCAAAAGTCATCATTAATTCAAGGCTTTTCCAGCCAAAAGCCACTAAGAAAGGCTGATTTTTTTTTTTGGTGGTATTTTTTGTTTGTCTTTTCTGTTCTCTCTCCTCTTTTTCTGAACCAAAGAAGTGCAAGGAAAATGGACAAAATTTTGGGATGTTATGGATATGTCCCAGGTAATTTCTGAGAAAACTTTTCAGTTTCTGAGGGCCTGGATAAATCCAAGACAGAGCAGAAGGGGTATTTATGTTCTAACACTGCTGAATTAATGTCCTTATGCTGCATAACTCCTCTTCCAAGTACTTGATGACAAGGTTCCCCAGCTAGAATAGGTTGCATATAGCCATATTGCCTGGAAGAACACAAAAAACCAAACCCAGAATCTGGCACCAGTGATTAAGATGACTACATACTCTGTTCTATGACAGCTATTTAAGATAATCACCGTTACTGAGCTTTACTAATGAAGCATTTCAGTCTGTATTCCAAATCCAAACAGGATACATTTCTCCTCTTTCATCCCTAACAAACACAGAGAGTATAATGCATAATAGGAAGGATTAGGCATTCAGCAATTTACAGTAAAATCCTGTTTGCTTATCAAGGAAAAACAGTCTTGGAGAACTGGCTTGCATACCCTAGTAATTTTTTTTAAAAAACAGTCATTTAATATTTCAGCGATAACAGGGAGCTCCTGTGCCATATTTTCTAAGTGGTAACAAAACATAAATATTCCTCACTGGCTTCTATGTTCAAGAGACAGATAGTAGTTGGGCACTGTTTTGTTTTGTGGTTGGGTTTGGTTTGGGGTTTTTTGGTTGTTTTTAATTTTAAAACCCAGAACATTACTGACCTGATAGACCATGAACAAAGAGAATGATAGAGAGATTTCACCTTAGACAGCTTACTAGTCCTGAAGTTCTTGATTTAATGCTTCTTGATCTGAAATTCAGGTTTTTCCAACTGAGAAATTTAGACCCTTGCTTTCAATCCTGTTTCTCTTGCTGTAGCAACATTAAGCTGCACTGTCCTCACAGATAACTCGGAGAGAGAGAGAGGCATGAACAAACTTCTAGACCAAATATATGAATTCAAGATCAGAGCTTCCATTTTGTTCCTCTATTCTTTCGCTCAATCCACAATGCATCCTTAGATGTTTCTTCCGGGCAACAAAAGGTCTTGTATTTACTAATTAAAGAGAGTCACATCTCAGTGCTTTTAGCAAGAAAAAAGGCAAACAATAAGAAGGTGATACATTTGCCTCACTTCACTGAATGATTAGCAGTGGAAGATTTTCTTTTACCAAATGAAGATAAAGTTAGTGTCGAGATATAGCTATAACACGGGTATAAGAAATGATGAAACTAGTCATGAGCACTTGATTCTGATAAAATTATCAGTGGGGTCAAAATTTCACCTTGCATGTCGCACTTCTTTATATGTGATGAGTGTTCAGGAGCTTGAGCCGAAATTGGATTTCCTGACAGAGGAGCATGTTCCAGACAAATCTTGAACCACTCCTTTCTGGAAGCAGTGTCTATCATTAGCATTACAGAAGGGGCACATAGTTACAAATTGGGAAAACTGCATTGTTTGGTGACACCAAAACAGACCTGAAAGGTAAAACTTAACACTACATAAAACACAACCAAAAGTTAACATGCTAGAACACACACGTGTTGATTAATCCATCAAAATGAATGTTCCTCTAGACACACTTGTGCACACAGTTTTTGTGGTAGAACAGAAAAGACAATAACAAACTTATTAAGTAGCAGGATTCATGAATTGTTCAAGGTCAGGTATAAAATTTTCTCTTTCAGATTATGCCAGGGCATGAACTTACTTTCTCAGAACCAAAGCACAAAGGAACAAGATACGTTCACACAAAATGAAGAAAACAGAACAGAGTGAGCAGGGAAGGCAGATAAGGGGTGACAGAAATCTCTTTAAAATTAGATACATAAATGCCTAGGATTCTGTGAAAATCAATAACCAGAAGGAGATAAATCCTTTGAATATTTGGCTGTGCAAAACTAATGGAGTGGAGGAGTTACCTCAGAATCCACTGTCCGTTTTTCCTGTGTTTTTGTGAAATGTTCCCAAGTTGCCTTTATTACTGTTACTTTTACTTTTAAATAAATTGGCTGAAAGCAGAGTTAGTTATTAGATTTCAGTTACACAAGCCAGCAGTCATACACAGCATATTTATATAAAGCTGCTTTACTTGGAAAATAAACTAAGATGTGCAAACACCCATAAATGATCGCAGATTGCCATCTGTTTCTAATGTAGCATTCAGAGTGAAATGAAAGAATCCACACTGAATGAAAAGACTTCAAGAATACAGCAGTAAGAGGTGTTTTTCCTTTTCCTACATAGGCTGTATGCACATATGTTTTGAGGAAGGGATCTTTGATACACAATGAGACATTGATTGAATCAGCACATTGACACTGTTCAACAAAATGACAAGTGATAGAACAAGAGGAAATGGCCTCAAGCTGAACTAAGAGAAGTTTAGGTCAGATATCAGGAATAATTTCTTTACTGAAATGGTTAACAGGCATTGGAATGGCTTGCCCAGGGAAGTGGCAAAGTACCCATCCCTGGAGGTATTTAAGACCTGGTCTAAGGATGTGGTTTTGTTGAGGTCTTGTCAGTGTTAGGCTAATGATCGTACTTCATGCTCTTAAAGGTAATTTCCAGTCTGCTGGAATGAGGTCTACAGCCCAGTGACAAGCTATTCTCTGTGCAGTGCTTGGTGTTGGTTAAAATAATCCATGGGTATGTACCAAAAGTTTGCACTTTTGACCCATATTTCATCTCCATTCTACATTTCAAAACCATGAAAATTTGACTCCCTGCTGTTGAATTTCAAACAGACAAAAATACTAGTTCCAGTCCATTTGCAGGGCCTCAGGCTTCATTGCCATCACTGCTTGTGTCTGAGCAAGTGTTGAAGGAATCAGTGTTCAGTCTCATTAGGTTACTGTTAGGAATATTACTCCTGAATCAAAAGAATAAGGCTTTGTTTTGGAAGACATTATTTTCAGATTCCACCTGAAAACAGCAGCCTTAGAAGAAACTGTTTGACAGACTAGAGTAGTGGGAGACTGGGAAATGTTGTCACCTAACTGAAACAGTTCCACACACTGAAACACTAGGCAAAAAAACCCTTAAATCTGCACCTTTTCAGATTATCTCCAGACACCTTGTCATATTATTTTCTAATAATTTGCACCTCTCTTTCTGATCTGCTTTTCTGAATAAGAACTGTATCTGGGTGACAAGTAATGGACTACCAAAAGTCCTCTTCCAGATAGTGTTTTATTTCAAACAAAGTTAACCATTCTGTACATTAACCAATTAAAAGCTAATCATCATGGTCTATGTAGTGGTGAGAGACATAAAGCATCAGCTGTAAGACAAAATTAAAAGAGAAAAAAAATATTTACTGTGGTGTTGAAGGTCATGGCTGTATAATAAAGGATCTGTGCCTATGTGAAATTGGAAAAGAAATGGTATATTCTGAAGCTATTTCATCCTATTAGCTCAAGTCAGAAAGAATAAAAGCAAATGTTGTTCCAAAGATTAGTTTAGAATTCTGATGTGCAGTGAATGAACATGACTGGCATTTCCCCCCCCTCCTTTTCATTGCCTTCATACATTTCAGTCTTGATTTATTCTCCTTCTCTATAGAATTTCTCCATACAAAACTAAATGAAAAGTTTTGTCTTCCTGTATGCTTTTGGGGGAGAGGATTTTTCTTTGAGCCTAGTGTCCGAGTGCAGGACAATTTTTTATACATATGTATCAACATAAATAGCCACATTTTCTACTGACCAAGAGTCCTTCATAAGTCAAATAAATTGTTGGTTTCCCTTTTTTTGTTAATGTAAGAATTTCAGGAAAGCTATAATCATGAAAGTACTAATAATGAAAAATAGGTGTAGTTAAAGCAAGAGACAGAATTAATATGATTCTGCTGGGAAAAATCATTCCACCTTACTTGCAACAGCAGGATCTACTGGGATGCATTACATGCAAAACTATCTGCAAAACCTATGCTTGATTAGCGTTTCAGTGTCTAAGCTCTCATAGAGAAACAAGGGAATAAAAACTTGGTTCGTGACAGAAAAATCCTGTACAATAAGAAATATTTTTCTTCCCCAGATCTTGCATAATCTAAATAGCAGAGAAGGCAAAAGGAAGATTTTTTTTTTTTTCCCTCTAGAAAGAGAAGTTGACACTAAGACTTGGTTAGTCTGTGTTTAGAACCTCAGATAATGATTGTTATTCCCTGGGATATAATTTCGGTTGTCTTCACAGACCCTCAAGTCATTTTTTTTTTCTGCTCTCATTATGAACAACAATTTTTAGCTGTCAAAGGCAAAAGCTTTGAATGTTTCCTTCAAAACACTGAAAACCAAACAAACATCATCAAAAGTATATGTAGATTGTTGAATATCTCCATAATATTTCTGTTTAGAATGGAAGACATTCAGTTCTATAAACCTTACTTTGTTTTATTGTGACACTAATTGCTTTAAGGTGTTAGATGGAAAATAAAACCTCAGTGTTCCAGCTAGGGATTGAATGCTGTCCCATAGAGTTGGGTAACTATCTTGCCTATTTTCTGCATGGTATGTCTCTCACACCTGCACTTCAAGAATACAATGTTTTGCATGTAATAATATTTTTGTTAAGTGAGTTACAAGATTTCTGAAAAATGGTGATTAATCTAAAGCACACCACAGGAGTATCTTTCATTCAGCTAATATTTCCATGGAACAAGGCAGCAGTTGAAAATACAGGTGCCAGATGAAGGGCTTTAATTACATACAATGAATAGAGATGAAAGGCTGGTTATTCTCAACCCTGCTGCTTAGTATGGGCCCTAATGAAATTGGCTGAAGGCACTTGAGCTCTAGCAGCCACCTGTGGGGCAGCACGTTGTACTTGAAGAGTACCACGGGTGTTTTACTAAAAAAAGAGTTCAATGAAAGTCCTTTTTTCCCAGGATGTCTTTCAAGTCAGAATTGAATGAGCTTGTAAGAAAAGTTTTCTGACTACCTAAAAGTTGCACTTCATCCAGCTTCTTTATTAATTTCTGCTCCAACTTTTGATCTCCTGTCTAAATACTGTCTTGAAACAAACACAAAAACACAAACCAAATTTTCAGACACATTAGTACCCAAAATACACCTTCATTAAATTCTTAACTGTGAACATAATAGTTAAGGCAGAGACACAGCATCCCTTTTGCCATATAATATGGGAAATGTGAAAAGAGAGCCTTCATCTTTCACAGACTAAGGCAAGAGACTCGTTTGAATTTCCCTAGTTTAGGTTGTCTCCTGGGGTGGTAAGACTTGAGATAGAGAACTATGTTTTTTTCTACTCATTGGATTAACAGGGATACAAAGCAAAAGAGTAAAAATACAAGTGTCTGGATTAAAACCAAGTAGGTAGAAGTATAACTTTAGAGTGTAACCCCAGACAAAAGAAGAAAGACTGAGTTTAACAGTTTCAAGTAGATTAAATTATATTGGACCAGGTGAGTATTACTTTCTAGGCTTCTCTTACAGGCTTAACATGTCAATAAATCAGTTCCCCTTAGTTACATGTAGAAGGAGTTTTAGGGAAACAGAATCACAGAGCTGAAGATGTTGGAATGGACCTCCAGAGGTCCAAACTCCCTTCCAAGGCAGGATCCCCTGGGGTAGTTCACACAGGAGTGCATCCAGGTAGGTTTTGAAAGTCTTCAGAGAGGGAGACTCCACAACCTCTCTGAGCAGCCTGTTCCATTGCTCTGTCACCCTCAATGTAAAGAAATTTCTCCTCATGGTGAGGTGAAATTTTCCATGTTCCAAAAAAACCAACCCCATTAATCAAAACTATGAAACCTCTTTTAAATGCATAATTTTGTTTAACATAGTTGGAAATAGATAGACTGGTAGCAGTAGAAAAACGAACACATGGAGAAATCTGAATTATGATCAAGCTATATTTCTCATATCTGACCTAAGAAGAACCCTTCTTCCGCAGCATAACTGATTAGGTGCTCTTAGAAGACCTTCCTGTCCTAAAGTCACAGTTGAGGCTATAAGCCAGGGAAGCAGTCAGTCATAATTGCAGCTTTTAATAGTATGAACTATATTTAATAGGCAACAGGATACATCTGCAAAACAATCAATGTCAGTTTATGGAAGATAACAATACTGGCTAATTACTTGGGATTCATACCCTGCACCTTTGAATTAGATGTGTGCATAGCATTAGACTACACACATTGGACAGTGTGCATCCAGAAGAGACACTCGTAGAAGAGTTATATTTCTAGAACTTGAATCAAGTCATTTGTCCTTTAGTCAAGGTGATAAGTGTTTATCACAGATAAAAGAAGACCTAATTAATGATCAGTGAGAACAGATTTGTTCCTCACCTTACAGGGAAACTGTGAGTCACCCAGGCAGGTGAGCCGAGAGCCTTTGCCTGAAAGAGCACACTGCCATCAGAGACAGGTGCCAGGATTATTTTTGGAAAATGACCACAGCCAAAGAAAGATAAGCATGCCAAATTTGGGGTGGGGATTGGCACAACAGATGAAACAGGAAGTGTTATTATGCATTAAATCTCTGTTACTTTCTGATTTCCTATCTTCTACCAGAGCTACCCTCCAAATGAAGTTGGTCATAGAGGCTACATCTGTTTTTGTTAATGGAAGAGGATGTTTCTCAGTCAAGCTATCTTAATATTAATGAATAACTTCAGGACCCCACAACTTTCAAGGTACAAGACCACTAAATACATGACAAAACCACTTAAAGAGAAAGTTTACTTTCACAACGCATTTCACAGGGGCAGGAGCACCCTTTCCTTTTTACCATGAGTAGATTAATACTGTCTTTTACCTAACCAATTGTGTACTGTTTGCTTCCCCAACAGCCTTGCATGCTCATTGTTACGGAGTTGATTCTCTGCTATGGCCTCTCTTATTCAATCAGTTGTCAGGAGAACAGGTAATCATTGTGGCTGAAAGGGTCAAGCTTGTCTGCCTGGTGTATTTAAACATGCCCCTTACAAGTACTGTATTCAAGAATATGCAACTTTGAAGTATTCTCTCTGACGAAATGTTGGATTGCTGCACAATTATCATTACAAAGACCAAAAAATAATTTGATCAAAAGGAATCTTCATACACAGAACCTGCCTTCCTAACCCTTTAGGACAAGAATTAGCAAGGCTCATTCATAGAGCTTTAAACTAGATGTGAAGGGGGATTGGGTTGCAGCTGAGTTTGTAACAGAGGGGCAGAATCCTCCTCAAGTGTTGGCCCTTGAACAAGAGGGCTTAACACTTGTGATCTCTCAGACAGATAAACAATTGTTCTTTAATTTGATGCATACACATTCTATTTTATTCACTAATATAACTGGAACTCTGATGGTTTCAAAGAATTTACAATTTGTAACAATCAACCTGGCTAAAGGTACAAAAGGGTCTCTGTGACCATCTTATAGAGGAAAATAATCTATAGAATTTTAGAAAAAATAATGTTAAAATATTTTTGTTGACATGTAGAGGAACAAACTGTTCAGATTAGGAACTCTTATACTGTGAGAGCAGCTTTAAGCAGGTACTATCATGAGACATGGAGAGTTTGTAAACACGGTAATATCTGGACACCAGACTAAATTCACAGCATGGCTACTGGCTAAAACACGTCAGCTCATATATATATGAACTTTAGCTGAATTTAGGTAGTACAAGATATGTGATTTGTCTCCTCTACCTATTTGTCAGATAAATTGCCTGGAACTTCCCAGTAGTCCACACAATATTAATTAAACATCCAATCTGAAAGCAGCACATCTAGAACTGTAAATCTCTACCTGTACAGTGCTAAGCCCTCACAGAAGTTTGTACTTTCATCAAGATAAGAAGTTTTTATCCTTCACTGGAGCATGCTTTTCTAAAATTAACTGTTTAAGTACAATCTATATTAGCTTCTATAAGGTGATGAGAACCTAGACAGGAAGGGAAGGAAACAGTAGCAGAGGCATCTTGAAATCGTTAGAAGATCTCGTTATTTCTTATTGCGTGACAGAGTAGCAGGGAGAAAAATTAAGTCTGTAAATCATGCAGCCCTTTGCTTTGCAAACAGGTTTAATCAGACACAATCCTAATTATATCTTTTAGAACATTATTAATGATGAATAATCCTCAATTAGATCTCTCAAATAATATGCCAAAGAGAACATTTAGAGATTTGTAAAAATTGTTTCTGTCATCCAGACTAATTTATTTGGCCAGGAAAGCCCCTTCAGTTCTAGTCTTCAGCAGCAAAGTGGCCAAAATATCACCGAAGCCCTTGATGTAAGGTCTGTGCCACAACACCAGATTATATCACTGCACAGTTATCACTTAGCCCTGATATTTCTGCCATGGATCATTAGCCAGGTGCTAAGGAGACAAATGGCAGCACTCGCCACTTGACAGCTTGAACTGTTTTTATACCAAAAGCTTATTTTATCAACGAAGTACAAATAGTTCTACCTTCTTGATTCACACTCACATGTTGAGGACAATTTTGTAAATATATTAAAGTAAAAAGTTTTAGTAGGGAGCAAAATTACTTTCTTATGCATAATTACCTCGAAGCTTAAAAACCTAGAGTAAATTTATCTGTTATACTAGCAATTTTTAGATCTAATTTACTCTCCTCGAACCTCATATTTTCTATTTCATTATACTGCTCTTCCAAAACCAATGAATTAGTATTTTACAGCCAAACATTTTAAAATAGTAGCCACTGCCAGTTTTCAGTGGCACTTTTAAACTTCAGTGATAAATGCAGGTGAACGCCTTCTGCTAAGTCTTCTCCTTTTGCACCTACAGCAATGGAATGCAGTTAAACAAGCTGGAAAAGAGAGAATTGGATCGGCTTAATTATGGGTTTGTGCTTCACTGGAGAGATAGGTAGAAATTAGCTTTTGCAAAACCTCAGTCTATTCATCGCTAGTATCGTTCAGAACAACTCCAGTGCCTCTGGCAAGTGCATGGTTTCTCAAGGAAGCTTTATGACAGTAATCCTTTTGGGAACATTTCTAAAGGAAAAAAATAATCAAGCAATAATTACTTAATTACTTTGTAACTGGTAAAGAAAAATGAGATGCAAGAAGACACATGCATATAATGTATAAAAGAACCATCTATTATGAGAGTGACAAATGTTTTGAGCCACCCCATGCATAGATAAGTATCTCCACTGTTCAAGTGGTGCAGCAGCATATTTGCCTGCCCGTTTTCCTCCAAGCACCGTAAACTAATAGATTTCTCATCTATTCATACACTGCTGACAGCAGTAAGCTTTTCACTGAAGTAGATCAGATTAAGAAAAAGAAAAAGGAAAAAGTATAAAGTCAGGACAAAAACTTATTCCGAAACATTCGTGTCCACACCTTTACTCTTTGTTATGTTTTAAACATTAGTCCCTTTTGTCCTAGCTTGCCATTACAACATTTTAGACAGGGATTATCTGAAGATGATGCAGTTCATATAATGGTTTGCATGGTGGTGTTTTAACAGTACATAACTGGAATTTGCACCACAACAAACCAAAGAAATATCACATTGACATGCAATGTTGTGCTTCAAGTCTCCTTGTGCTTGCACTGAACAATAAAGCACTCATCTCTAAAGAACTAATTCCTAACAGGAGCCACTGGTTATTTAAATGCCAAGCCTCACAATGGGTGTTGAATTGACAACCTAATTTTCAGATCTCTGCAGATCAACTGATTGGTTTCTCTAACCTTCCCTGAATTTTAATGACCCTCCATTCCCTCAGGCAAACACATCATAAAACTTGCCATAAACATGTCTTAGTCTAGGTTTTCATATCTGGATGCCCACTCATAGAAAGGAGAATGTGCTTTCTCCCTAAATATTTTTTTTTTTAACTCACAAATGTATGTGTGTATATATATATACACACATAAAAACCCACACACATACATAAATATACATATCTATATAATATATAAACCCATATATATGTAAACACATACACATGCACATATATATAAACCCCACACAAATTCTTTTTTAAAAGAATATTATGATAAATAAAGGTTAGGAAAGGTCTGGCACAATAGAATAGAAATGTTCTGCTTGTCATGGTGAATAGAACTGTATAGTAAGCCAAATAGATTTTATTTTCTTGAAACTGTTATTCAGATGTCCATGAAAGCATTTTCTCAGTTGGAAAAAAAATTACAAGTAGACCATGAAAAGTGTGTAAAATGTAAAAACCTACAAGTTTTCTGTTAGGGTGAGCCCTGTACCCAGCAGCCCATGAGTGCAATCACACCACATCCAGTACCACACAACAAAATTCCCCAAACTTATGTGCATCCCTGTTTTAATTCCACTTTCCATTCTAATCAGATGCTACTTAAGTTATACCTTTTGACCTGCATAAATATATTAATAAATGTTGTATTCTTTTCCATAACAGTTTCTTACAGGAATGATATGTGATAAAAAAAGCAACAAACTGAAAATGAGGTTTTCTACTGTTAAGAATAAGTTAATTAGCTCAGCAGGTCTTAATGATATACTGAAGCAACCAAGAAGTTAGTTCTTTAAGTAATAATAATATTATTAATAATTGCAATTCTTGTATAACAGTGCATTTGTTTTTATTATTAGCTGAAATTTGACAGATATTGAGCAGCCCTGTAGATTCATACTGAAGCTGAAGCAACTAGTGACTTCCAGAATGAGGCTATTGAAGTTCTAAGCATAGCTAAGGAATATCCACCATCAGCCTCTTACAAGATGATGGCTAAAACAGTCTGTAAGCTCCCCTCAGCAGCATTCAATTGCAGACATTCTCTTGTTGTGGCTAATTTTATCAACAACTTTAGCTCTGAAAAATGTCTCTCATTTTGATACTTCTTGTTGAAAGATGATTTACTCTGCTATGAGGACAGGCTGAGAGAGTTGGAGCTTTTCAGCCTGGAGAAGAGAAGTCTTTGAGGAGACCTTATAGTAGCCTTCCAGTATCTGAAGGGGGCCTACAGGAGGGCTGTGGAGGGACTATTCACAAGGTCTTGTAATGACAGGACGAGGGGGAATGGGTTTAAACTTGCAGAGGTGAGATTGAAACGGGATGTTAGGAGGAAGTTCTTCACAGTGAGGGTGGTGAGACACTGGAATGGGTTGCTCAGGGAGGTTGTGGCTGCTCCCTCCCTGGGCATGTTCAAGGCCAGGCTGGATGAGGCCTTGAGTAACCTGATCTAGTGGGAGGTGTCCCTGCCTATGGCAGGGGCTTGGAACTGAATGATCTTTGAGGTCTCTTCCAACCTAAACCATTCTATGATTCTATGATTTTTGTTTAATAAGATCACTCAGCAGTCCAGAAAAAATCAGCAGCACGTTCTTATGCAACACAGTTATTAATAAAGACATCAACATTTTCTTTTAATTAGTTATCCAGGAAAAGTGGAATCAGATATGAGGCAAAACACTGCAGCAGAAGTTAATACTTTGTAGCCATTATCATATTTAAATCAAAATCAGCAACAATACAAAAGCTCAGAAAAGCCTTTCCTCTAAATGTCTGGCTCTTAAAGAACTCACAAAAAGCCAAACATTACCACGTGTATGTTTAGGCACTTTTCTGAGTTGTACTCACGTCAGTTAGCAAACTGGCAAGATCTAGTATTTAGCAGTCATAAAGTATCAAAAGGAATAATGCAGAACATTCACTCCAAATAAGTGAAGCTAGAGACTGTGGCTGTAAATTATGTCCTTGGTATTTACTTGGTTTTTATCTCTGAGAATAAAAACTTGGGAAAAAACCCAAAACCAACACATACTAAAACCTTAATTTAAGGTACTATTGGAATAGAAACAAAAACACACAACCAAGTGTCTTCTAGTTGCCCATTCAGAATAAGGTTTATTTGCCTTTTTTGGACAGATAGAAATTTTTATTTTGCTATTTGGACTTGTGAAGCTGATTCAGCTCCAGTGAAGGAAATGGAATTGTGTTTCCCAGTCCACAAAGATGTTGTCAATTATACAAAGCAGTTTTGTTTAACTTACAAATGCCCCCACTTGCCAGGAATCATATATTTAGTGGGTTTTGCCCTCAAGTAGAATAAAAATAGAATTAATCCATTTTAATGTAAAATAAGGAAAAAATAAATCTCAATCTGAAACAATGCTGTAGTAAAGAATTCTGTTATAAATTTCTAGAGCTGTCTGCAGCACTACATTGCAGTTGTGTTTGCCTCAGCTGTTAAGTTCCAAGTGCCTGTTTCCCATACTAGTGTTGCATGCACCATTTGCAAACAGTACATCTTCATCAATGTCAAATTCAAAACCACTCTCCTGAATATATTTTGTACTTTATATATTAGTGGCCTTTAAATCTTTTTTTTTTTTTTTTTAAAGACTTCTGTCTGTTCTTTTTATTTTGGAATTTAATTTAGTCATGGAAGGTTAATTGGCCTTTAGATTTATAATTAGCACAGTGAGTCAGCTCTTCCCATCCTGTGGTATGGCCACTTTTGTACCAGTCTCAAAAGAAGAGAATACAATTAATAATTTTATGCAAATATCCTTTCAGCTTTAAATGAAATGAAGATGGGAAGCTTTTCAACTCTTGTCTGTGTAAGAACCCTACACCAAAGGATGTCATTAGAACCACTAGAAAGCATATAAAGGAAGAAGAAGGTCTTATATCTCACTTACGGGGTACTATTTGCATTAGTGGGGACTTCATCTCTGAAAAGAGTGGGAGGTTGCAAGTTCTCTAACCAAACTGTTGTTCACCAGGAAAGATCATTTTGACAAGTCCCAAATGTTTCACAAGAACACATCAACTTCATCAGCTTTTTATAAAGCGTTATGGTAGAGCTTTCCTTCAACTTCAATATGTGTATTCAACTGACCACAAAGTGTTTCAAGTAAGCATATTTATCAAGTAAACTTTTTGCAATTGAAGCAGAAAGGAAATTAGTCTATTGTCAGAATTGTGGGAATTGAAAACCAAGATCCAAACCTCTACTATCATGTCTAAAACATTAAAATCCTCGATTATGTTTCTGTTTATTATGGTTTGGTTTATTTCGTTGCATGAAGATGGAAATAATTAATTAATAAGGATCAATTAATAATCACATAATCTATAGACACTGTGTGGCTTTGGCTAGCTGTGCAACACACCAAATGGCAGGTACTCTTCATCCAGAACAAGCCATTAAGATTCAGTAAAAACATGTCTGTGTCAATTAAAGAAAGTTATTCTCCCATTAGACATATGGAGGGAAATGCTTTGGACATTCTATCATAGTTAAAGTAATGTCTGAGTATGTGCAAAGTAAAAATACACTGTATGCATTAAATATATGTTCAGATTACATTTGTGTATGTACTGCACTTTGATAATTCTCTGTAATTAATTTTATGCTACATTGCTGTCCTTCATTTTAAAGAAACTAAAGATACAGATAACTAACTAAGCTGATTACCTTAAGAGCTCGCAGATAGGAAGAGGTAAGTGCTTTCTGGAGGTGACTAATTTCATTCTAAGCTAATATCAAAAAGATATAGGACAAGCTGCTATGAAGACACTGTTCTCTGCATAGACTTAAAGCCCATTTTTTGGGATGATAAGAATAGAATGCAAATTAATATTAAAGCAATTATTTGGGAACTAAGTTTTAACTGACAAAGGTTGTGTAACAATGAGAAAACACTGAGGCAGAATTAGCTACAGACATGACCTTAGAGGTTATGGCATTTCAGCTTGTTCAGAATTGATTCTATTTGTGCCTTAAACTTGAAAATAATGATCCCTTAAAGAGAATGTTAGAAAGAAAAAGTTTTCTGATAACCAGAAGCTGCCAGCTGGTTTTTAGACATCACATAATATTTCTTTAGATAACTTCATAAAAAGTGGTTTAAAAAAATTACTAAAAGTCAGTTTTAAAAATATAAGTACCGTTGAAAGATTGTTTTGAACGTACTTGAGTAAATACAGATGAGAAGAAAGGCATTGATATAAGTGCACAAGATGTACCTGTTTGTGTCTCTGCTTTCAAGCAAAATGCATGTCCTGAATTTAGAGCACCTTCAGAAGTGCTATTGCAGATGCAGTAGAAGGTGGACAGAAAGCTGAGTCCAGATATATGTTATGTCATCCCAGTGGACCAGTAAAAGGTAATTATTTAGGTTCAGGTGCCTAAAATTGTGAGAGTTCCACATTGTAGCCTGTAAAAGTATTTGTGTAGGGTCACTCTCTGAGTGAGTACTAAATACCCTGTCTTAGAGGCAGAAGGTTGTGCAAAAATTCTGGACCAGCTGCAAAGGCATCCGAGGAAACTCTGGGCAGCAGGTGCCAAAACTGCTGTGGGTAGCATGTTCAGCATCTCTGGAAGAATCCTTGAGCCTATGTGATCAACTGTGCCCAGATTCCCACAGAGAGACTTAGCTGACTCACTTCAGAAAGGAACCCAGGGGGAAAATAACCATTATACAATCTAAGTGAATAGATCCTAGGAGCAAAACAAAGCACCAGACTGACAGTGTATGTGCTCCCTGAAGAGTCATAGTCCAATTTCACATTTCCATAACCACACTGTTAATGGTACCAACTGGAACACACATTGAAATCTTTGGCAGATGAGCCAAGAAGCTAAACAACCATGGTAAAGAAACTCCATGCAAGCTTTATGGTGAGCTAGGATAGATTTTTTATAATGTCTGAAATGTTTAGGAGGCTTTTTCCAGTTTGCCAATTTTCAGTTCTAGGGAAAATATTTACTTAATATGCAAGAAAGATAAAACTACATAAAGTATCCACATTCCCATACAAATTTTTTCAACTATAGGGCTGAAGCATATTTCATATTCATATTGTGTTAGGAAGACTTTTCTCTCACTGAAGCTTACAGTACAATGAAGAAGTGAAATAATTGTTTTACAAGATCACAGGATGTCAGGAGTTGGAAGGGACCCAAAGAGGGTCCCAAGTCCAACCCCTCTACCAGTGCAGGACCATACAATCTAGCTCAGGTCATACAGGAACACATCCAGACAGGGCTTGAAACTCTTCAGAGAAGGAGACTCCACAACCTCTGGGGAGCCTGTTCCAGCCCTCTGTGACCCTTACAGTAAAGAAGTTCCCGCTTGTATTGAGGTGGAATCTCCTGTGCTGCAGCTTACATCTGTTGCTCCTTGTCCTATCACAGTGAGCAGTGAGCAGAGCCTGTGCTCCCCCTCCTGACACCCAGCCCTCATATATTTATAAACATTTAATAAATCCCCTTCTCTTCTCCAGATTAAAAAGCCCCAGATCTCTCAGCATCTCCTCATCAGACTGTGCTCCAGGGCCCTAATCATCCTCATAGCCCTTTGCTGGACCTTCTCCAGCAAATCTCTGTCCCTTCTAAACTGGAAATATTTTGTAAATCTATTTGGATTTTCAATTAAACCCTAATGATATTTTCAGAGTTTTTAAAGTACTTGATATACAGAGGAGTAACTTGTTGCATATACACCGAATCAGCAAGCCAGTCAGTTACAGTGTGAGAATAGAATCAGAGAATTACAGAATGCATCAGGTTGGAAGGAACCCTTGAAGGTCATTTTGTCCAACCTTCCTGCAGTGAGCAGGAACATCTTTAACTAGATCAAGTTGCTCAGGGCCCCATCAAGCTTAACTTTGTCTCCTGGGATGGGGCCTCCACCATCTCTCTGGGGAACTTGTTCCAGAATTTCACCACCCTCACTGTAAAGATCTTCTTCCTAATGTCCAGCGAAAATACTCATGGTTCAGTACTCCAACATATATTGGATACATAATTCCAGAGAATGTTCATCACGTCATTAAAATTTAAACATTATCATGATTAGAAAAACTCAGCTAAGTCTAACTGACAGCTTGTCACTGACAAGTGACCACTTCAAGGAAATGTTTACCTATTACTGAAAGAATAACATCTCCTCATCATAAACTATAGCGGATCATCAAACAGTGTGTTACAATCTGTACATATGGCACCATGAAGTAGCTTTATAAAGATGGTGATTGCATCTATCACTTACTGATGTTTGCTTCCTATGGATTTTGAAATATATATTATTTATATTAATTGACAGCAATGTGGATTAGACATTAGATATAATTTGAATAGTCACAGAACAAAAGCATTTGGGTTATTTAAAGTTTTTAATAAATGCCATTATGTTTGCTATAAATACTCTACAAGAAGTAGCAAGCCTATGTTAACTTCAAATCTTTTCAGCTTAATATCACTCCTATTTACTGCACACCACACTAAGAGACAATAAATCCTGACAGCAGAAGCACTTGTATTTGCAAATTAACAGCCTACTTCTTAAGTCATGTAAACAACCCTTTTATTGTTTTTTTCACCTCCAGAATTCATTTGCCACATGGATTAGTTTTAAGTAGTTTTTATAACTCTGTTGATAGGTTTCAAAATTATAGTCAATTGTTTCTTAACCAATTCAAACACAGTATGTGGGTGAAAACGCTCATGCACATCAGCAGTAAAATACATCCTAAATATAGCTCAACAATACAAACAATTCATAAACTATCAAATCTTTAAGGGGAGAGGGAGAGAGATTCTTATATTCTGTGCTTCTAGTGACATTCCACAGCCAGCCTGTGACTAAGCTAAACCTGGCCTGTGCCTTTTCTAAGAGATGACAAATGGAGCAGTTCTTTGCTAATCAATTTGTGGAACTGCCAACATCAATAGTGCTCCTGCTTTCATCTCTGGGTAAACAAGAGCTAAAGTTGTCCACATTTTTATGAACTGCTGTAAAATGGTCTTAAAACACAACACTGCTATGTGAGCTTCAGAAATGGTTGTGTTCAGAAATTAGAGGACTGAAATATCCTAAGCAGCCCCGGCCTACCACAGCCTGAATGGGGAAGTCTGAAGCTGTATCTTGAATATCAGACTTAGGATCTTTGTTTTGGTCCTACTACAAAATGGGTCCAGAGACAGAGAGCTCCCTCCCTCCTTTATCCCTCCAGATGCAACAGTCAGGAGTGCTCAGGTTTTCATCTACAAGCACATCACACCGAGATTGTTGACTGCTTTCAGCTGCCATCAGGATAGACATTCTGCCACTGAAAGTCTTGAAGCTTTGATTCAAACATTTTAGGAGTTTGATGGCTTCAGCCTAGAATCTAGTATCACAACAACTCTCTAAACAGGACACAATGCTCTGAACACAGCTGTAACCTTTCAGTAATACATCACAATAAAATGAGCTTTCACTTTTAGCATTGCCTATTAGTGTAGCCTACCAGAGCAGAGGAGCTGCTTTTTAACTCTCTACAATTGTGGGCAGAATTAGGTTCAGAGGCTACAAATGCTGAAATCTGGTTATACAACCAAACATTTGATCATCTTTTATACTACAAAAAATATAAACACCAACTAAATTGTGATTCCAATTATTTTTAATTGGTGCGAAGCCCATGAACCACTAAGAAAAGCATTTGCAATATCTTTATTTTTGTTTGGGAAAAATTCAGAGTCTCTCCTTCACCTTCAAGTTTCACCTATATAATTTTGGGTAATAATTCCCTTTTCAAAATGTGAATTTAAATTGTAAGAAAAGAAAGTAAGCAGCATTTTAGTCCAATGAATTTTCCCATAATTATTTCCTCTAGTGGATTTACTTTAGCATTTCTTATTATTATATCTTCAAAAACAGAAGCTTATTCAGATGTGTTTCCATTTTTGTCTTTGAATTGTTAATACAGCTGGAATGAATTGGGAGGAGAACTACAGGAGCAGTGTAATACATTTTAAAAGATTTTGTAAACACCAGGTATCAAGGATAACTACCATTACACTATGCATCCAAATTGAGCACAACTTTTGGGCAACTGGACTTAAAATACGCTTATATTTGTTAACTGAGAGCATTTGCCTTGCAATAGATTGATGTTCCTTGCCTCAGTTCCAGCCAAAGTAACTAACCTCAATCACTGGGTATGTCTGTAGCTTAGCTCCAGTTGCCTGCTGGAATAACTGAATTGGAAATTAGAAATCAGAGTCTGTATGCAAACCACAGACTTTCCATCTGATTTTGGACTGAACATGTAAACTAAGATTCTGCCCCTCAGAACTCTGTCAAAACCCCTTTACTTATTATTGTCTTATTATATGCCTTTAAAACAAGCCAGCAGTAATGTGAGATAAGTGATACTTGGCTTTAACCTCCCTATGTCTCATTTTAAAAGCGGCATATAGCTTCATTATTGAATCTTACAGGTTGTGGTGAAGAGAAATATAAAAACTTATAACGAGTTTGTATATCTGGATTGAGGAATATAATTCAATCTAAGACCAGCTGGAAGGCCATCCAATTTGCAATTACAAATTTTCTAAAATCATATGCTACAACTATGTGAAGAAACTGAAAATACGGTGCAAATTTTACATCTCCAAATCATGTGGTGATTTCCAGACGCAACAGAAAGAAAGTCAGGGCATTTTAGTACCTGCCTTTCATTACCCTCTGCGTCACAAGAGTTTGTTTTATCATGCTGCATCAGAGTAGGAGAAGAGAATGCAAGGGATCACAAAGGCAGGAAGACACAAACCACAGCAGATGATGCAGTGATGCTGTGTCCAGAACACAGCAGACAGCTCTAAACCCAGAATCAAGTCTTGGTGGTCTGCACCAGGAGCAGGCTGTTACCCTGGACTGCATCAGCCTTGCATTTCAGGAGACAGTTCTTCAAAAGCAGAGGGTCTGTTCTTTTCCGTAACCTATTGCTCCAGTTCAGGCCACGAGCATACCCAGTTGGGGAGAACAGAATCCACTCTTACCCTTTTTCAGGAGTGAGAATGAGGATGCTGCACACTGATTGGAAGTTTTAAAGAGAAATTCTATTTATAAGAGCATATATACAAAAGGCAATCAGGTAGAATAAGTATAAAATCCACTAGGCCCAAACTGGCCTTATTGAATCCTCCAGCCCTTCTACCCTCAGTTGGCCAAAACCACCCCCTCCCAAGCTGGGCCTACAAAGCCTCAGTGGCTCAGCTCCCTGCCTGCCAACTGCCCCATGAACCATGAGAAAAGAGTGAGCTGCTAGGAGGAGTGGAAGCAATAGAAGCAGGGAGGAGAAGGGGGAGAGATCAAGCCAAGCACTATCTTTTATCTGTGATACCAGAAAAGGAATAGAATAACAATATTACAATATCCTGGGATGAGCCAGTCCATCCCCGTGGAGTGTGCCTCCATCCCTATGGTTTTGTTTAGAATATAATAAGCCAGGTTGGAAGAAACCTCCGAGATCATCCAGTCTACTCAAACTACCACACCTATCTTTCCCCGTATTCGCATCTTAGCCTTCTTCACTTTCAGCAGTAGGGATCAGGAAAGTTAGCTGGATGTTTGATCAAAATCTTAATTAGAACATAAAGCCAAACCGATTTGCATTTCTCATCTTCTCTGCACTTCCTTCTTTGCAAATGATAACTGCTGAAGTGGCATTTCATAAGCGGATTCTGCCTGTGACATTCAGACATACTGGCATTTGAAAGAGGACTAAAGATACACCAAGGCAACACAGCATCTCCCCGGAACAGTACAATCTGGCCATTTCATTATTTACCCTTCACTAGGAGCAGTGGAATAAAAATAACCCTGATCTGAAGGAAAAAAAACCATTATTGAATGTTTATGAACATCTGATTGTCTCCTCTTGAGCTTGCTCTTCCTGCCAAGAACTTGGTATATCCCAGCAATTCTATTAATCACGTTTTTTTGTTAAGTCTAGGTACCATATGACAAAGTCATTCTAACAGAATAAGGAGTATAATATGACATATGCAGCCCAATAGGATGAGGGAGTTTTCAGGTACCTAAAGGTTTTGACATCAGAGCAGAAAGGCAGATAAATGATCTCAATAGGAATATGGTGACTGAGTGAGCCAGCATCACAGATGCCTGAGCTCATGATACTTTAGGAAAAAGTATATCGTTGAAGAACTGTAATCACTTTCTAGAGCTTCTTAAGATCTTATTTCCAAACAGGCAGACATAGAGAATGATAAATTAACATTTCAATCTCCTAAAAAAACTCATGTATTTAATTTTAAAATACGGATTCCATAATGTGTACACAGTAATCCTGTGGTGAAAATGAGTGTAGCTCTGTAAAACAACTCCTCATTAAGACTAGAAAAGAAAAAAAAACAAAACAAAAACCAAGACACTTTTACTTGGCAAGGCTATCCCCACTTAACTTCAATTTAGAAGTAAAAAAAAAAAAAGGTAGATAAAGAGTCCATTTGCATTTCTGCATTGTCTTAAAAAAAAACCAAAACTATTCCTAAAACAGTAAGGGAGTGAATGTAATAACATCTGAAGATAAAAATGTTTGGATAACATTGGATAACATTTGGCAGTGAGATTAGATTTAAAAAAAAAAAAAAAGTCAAAATAGAAACAAAACAAAACCAAATAAACAGACAAAAGAAACAAAAAAAACCCCAAACACCAAAACTCCCAAACAAATGAAACCAAAAACCTGCAAACAAGCGAAATAGCAACCAACAAACAAAACACCCCTACCACTGCACAGTACAAAGATCTGGAGTAGTTTTTAAATTCTGTTGAAGCATATTCTTGTCAGCTATGCTAGATTTCAGAACCTAGTGCTGTCATTTTAAGAACGAATAATATATATTCTTAGTGCTCCCTATGAATCATCAGTTTGCATTAAAACAAACAAAAAAAAATTAAAGAGAAAGAGGGACATGGGAATGGGCCAGGGGATATTTGAAATATCCAAAAGAATCTTTGATCTTTGCTGTGAATTGATCCTGTGATTTTTGAATCACATAAGAATATTAAAGTATCTTTTTTCATTCATTTCTATAGACTTGAATCAAACTCTTAAATCCCTGCTAGATGATTAATTTTCTACGATGCAGCTGTCAAAGCTTCTGGCCAATACTATGATTTTTACTTTTTTTTTTTTTTTTTTTTTT